>KV417700.1:75389-105691 GCA_001630335.1 Athelia psychrophila
GCAGAAGACCTTCCGCGGCATAGCCGCGTTCTTCCCTAAGTACAGCCACTTAACTTAAGACTTCTCGCAGCGCGAAAAGTACATCTATCGAGGTGCGGCGTCTTTAGAAGACCTAAAGCCGTAGCTGGCGTGACTCTCACACGGCTCGCAACAGATCGTCCGGTGACTATGTCTCGTGAAGAGGACGTAAACCGCGTAGCATGCTGACTTCATCTACGCCGTGTCCCCTCGCGACCTACAGCTAGACCTACAGCATCCACCGTAGCCGGGGTGTAAAAACTGTAACGTTCTACGGGTATAGTTGTCATATAGATGCATCTAGGTTTAGTTGCAACTACCATATTTTCGACCTGTAACCTGTATGTTAAGAACCGACCCCAGCTTGATAAAGGGATATTTTAGCGAGCCCTTAGCCGACAACTAGCCGACACTGCACATACCTAGACGGTTATAGCGAGGGAACCTGTCATGCTGGAACTTGCTTTTCTTTAGGTTCAGCACGCTCTCTAAGCTACACGTTTTTCTTTAGACCCGGCGGCGAACTCGTTAAAGCGAGACGCTTAGCCACCGCTCTACCATGCTTATGGTGTCGACGTCACCTCTCTCCCACTTAGATGACCATATAAAGGAGACTAATCGAGTTTGGATGTGTCTTTTGTAAAGTAGAGTGTACGCGGAAAGTTTTACCCTCCGTGACGTTCAGCTATCGCAGCTCCTACTACTTTCGTCCACTTTCGTCTACTTTCGAGCACCACCTTCAACGTAGTTCGCGTGTAATGGTCCAATAACGTCTCCCAGCCTTGGTCGCCGGTTTATCAATGCGCTAACACCGTTGTAAACAAACATGGATAAATCCACAGCCTGAGGCTAACCAAAAGTTTGAGTCTAACTAGGATCCAGCCCATGTTGAACCCATGTTGACAATATCTTACTGGCGACTTGGGGGTAGAAGCTACAGAAGACGCTCGTGCCATTTAACCGAAGAGGTAGGTGGGTTAGTTATTCTGTCCGAGCCTCGATTGTGAATACCATGTCTATAAGTTGTGCTGAGTGCGCCCGCCATTACGGGTCTAGTGGTTGCAGTTACCGCTGAAGTTGTAGGTTTTACAAATAGTCTACTGGGGTCTAGTTCCATTAACACACTACGGGCTACAGACAGCTAAAAGTCGGTTCACACAAACATAAAATCTTGTGTCTGATATGGTTACCGATCCACGAGGCCTGTCGAGCCCTTTGATAGTCCGTCGCGCTCTCTTCGTAGTGCCCTTATGCCCATGAACCAAATAACTTCCTCTCGTTATACCGTTTACCTTCCTCTGTGGGCTAAGCTGCGACACCCAGATACCTTGAGCACTCAGCCAGTGCGTGGAGGGGGGTGTGCTGATAAATGTACTATAGGTAGGCTGCGTCGCCTCCCGCCATTTTGATAGTATACCACTCGAGGCTGATATGTCTACTGGCTCTTCGCGTTTAACTAGTGCGGTGCTTAGTAGATATCGAGATGGTAGTAGCTTTTTTAAGCGCGTCTTACACGTCGTCTCGGGTCGAGACGGACGCGTATAAAGAAAAAGCTGTCAGCTTTACGTGTCTGGCTGAACAGAGAGGTACTATTTGAGTAAGCGAGCTAATAGTTCGTCGATAGGGTAGCCAGACCACCGAAAGGTCGCGGTAACGATCTAGAAATGCCACCGCCTGTCGTTGTCGGTAGTTAACTTAGCGACGTCGAATAGGAGCTCTTTTAGTAGCTACCTAAACTCGCGTGCAAGTAGTAGTAGCTACGGCAGCTACTTACGTGACTATCCCTCTTCTGCGACCGTACCTATCTCGTCGAATGGGTTGCGTTTTTTCCGTTGGAAGTTCAATATAAGCGTTCAGCCGGTCTCGTTCTGTAGTATCTGTTTGAAGCTACGTACCATATATAGTGATCCCATTGGGAGTTACCGTGGGAGCGTCTGTTTCTGTAGCTCTGTATGTAACTACGGTACGACAGCTTCTACTAGTCCACCCTACGCGTTTGTTATCGCGCACAGTTCCTACGCAACTAGTGTCTGAGTCTGCCTTACACGCAAAGTGAAGATAGTTTCGTAGTAGAGGAGGCACGATTGCCAAATGGTCCAAAGCTACCCAGCGAAAAGTCTATAGCCTTGAGAGATTTACAGCGTGAGCCTCCCGGCATCTGCTGGTCGAAGCTTTAAACGGGTTCCTAGACCTCCCGTACATGCTTTCTCGTGAGAACTTATCGGGAGTGGTGGTCCTGGACTTCGTTACGGAATACACCGATCGTAAGAGGAGAATGGGCGAAGTCGGTCTCCTCGAGCGACTACAACACTGCCACCTAGAAAGCAGTTCACCAGATGGTAGTATGCTAGGTCTAGAAGCGATAAAGCCGTGACGTCTATACGAATAATGAACGAGGCCAAAGCACTGACTCTGACTGCCATGCAAGTTTATTGGAACATAGTTGCGTCGTCGACGATTTAGTAACAAGTCCCGAGTGTCGTCTCATGGGGGCGCTGGATATTTTCAGTAGTTCGAGCGAGTGTACAGACAGTTTCTGATGGAGCAGAGTCTGGCATAGTTTCGGCCCCGCCGCAGCATAAAGTCGGATTTGCGGTACGAAAGAGTGAGCAACTAGTGGTTCTGAACAGACCGGATACAAAAGGTAGAGGCGTCGCAGGCGGGGAACTTACAAAGACACAACCTCAGAAAGGGTAATCCTTGAATACGGCGTTCTATAACCTAGTTTGTGTACGCTAATCCCCCACCACTTCTGGTCGTAGAGAGCGTTTACTACCTTATACAGAAGAGCGAGCTGCTGTACCGGAACCATTGGACCCAAACGAACTTGCTAGGTCTGCTTTTAAAGCGAAAGTGCAGCGGTTTGAAACTCTCCTGTAGACGACTATAACGGAGCGGTAATATAATACGAACACAACTATCAGAAGCACCCGGAAAGGCACAGGAGAGAACGCCCCATGTCGCATCAGTAGCAGGGTGCTAGGACGTTCCGCGTAGTCGTAGCCGCATGAGTTTCCGTATCTACTTCGGTACTGTTGTTATGCTTGGAAACCACTATGAGGCGGCGCGCTCCATGTGGTGCGGGTGTCGTTCTACGACACATATTCTACCTCTCCCTCCCTGGTTCGCTCGAACAGTCCAGTTTCGACAACATTCTTGCTCCTCTACTTTTAACACAGGTCTGCGAGCCTTGGAAGCAGTGCGCGATCTCCTCGCAGCGGCTGTGGGCATCCTTCATGATAAAGAGCGGCACCGCCCCCCAAATGTCACTGGTGAAGTCATGGCTATCGCACGCGAAAAGCATCTCGCTATCCCCATACTTGCTATTGTCTTTCACAAATGCTGAAGCTCGCCGTGCCTGGCCAGCTATAGCGGAGGCCATTCAATACTGCGATCGGTGGGACAATCTCACCGTGTTGTCACCACTTGGTACGCTGCGACGATTTGGCTCTATCCATGGACGTCTTCACTCGTTACACCGCCTTTCTATTACGCTGCTCCCGGGCCCGGGAAGCGATAATCATCAGATAATTAATGCCTTCGAATTTGCGCCTCGACTACGCAAGCTGGAGTTGTCTGATGTATCTCCGAAGCAGCTGCGCCTACCTTGGCAGCAGCTAACCAGCATGGAGTTCATCCACTTTTCGGATGATCTTTTATCCTTGCATTCAGCGCTCCAGCCACTAGTCCACTTGACATCTCTCTCGATCAAGTACACAGGCAGCACGACATATCCGCCTTCACTCAATCCTATTAACCTCGCCCATCTCACAGACCTGGTGATCGACATGCCCTTCAAAATAGGAAATCTATGTGCCATAATCCGATGCCCAGCCCTGCGCTCACTGTCCTTCAAAGTCTCGGATCATTCGTGGATCTGCGGCCCATTCTTTTCCTTCTTCAAAACCCTACTGTCCCTCAAAATATTCGAGATCAAGAAAATAGCCGTTGGTGTGGAGGATGTCCACGCTGTATTACCCGTAGCGGATTCAACATCGTCGATTGGAGCAATGCCGACAATTACTTCACTATCCCTGATCTTTGACGACATGGGGTCGCATGCCATGTCGAGTCCGTATTTCGCACTTCTCACAGCTTTAACGCACCTCAACGACCTCAAAATTTGTATACACCCTGACAACGTCGATGATTACACACCAGCGCGGCTCATCAAATACCTTCTCGCCGTGCCTACAGTGACATCGTTTTCTCTCGATTGCGATGGAATGCTGCTCGGAAGCACCTTCATCTCCGCTATGATCTATATAGCGCCCTCTTCCGGTGCCAGGAATTATCCCTGCCTGCTACCCAGGCTGAAATCACTCGATATCAACGCCGAGTTTCCCTACGAACATCTTGTGGACGTCATGGTGTCTCGCAATGGTATATCGGGGGTAGCGCAGCTGGAGCGTGTAGTCCCCCCCGACGGCATCTGGAACTCCGTGGACCTGCTGTCTAGACTGGAGAAATGCGGTATCTTGGAGACCGTGCAAAATAGGGTGACCTCTAAATAACAAATAACAAAACTCAGGTAAGTGATGCTCCCATTATGCTGTTGTTCAATATTGATTTCTAAGTACCTTTTTGGATAGTTTGATGTGATTCGAGCAATTTTGAATTACACAGTGCTCAGCACTCAGGTACGATCGGTCCGAGTTTGCGCGCGTAATGGAACATATGTGGCACCAACTTAAAGCTCAGTGCCGCTGCTCAGTAAAAAGCCATGCGTGTCACCCATATAATTGAAATTCAGCGTCGTATGATATGCGAGTACATTGAGTACATCTAGCAGAATTGAATGTTTATCTATTTAGTGCGGGTACCTATGTCAGCGTGTATCCGAGTAAAGGAGCGACAGCGTAAAAGGACGTACCCCACAGTTGTCGGCGGCGCACTGCTGTGGCATGGGCAACAGCTGTGCACTGTTATATGCAGCATCCGGGCAGGTCGACGAGTCGCAGACAAGCCCATTGCTACATCCACCGGTGAAATTGAATGCAATGGGGTAGGTGTAGACGTGGCCCTCCGTATGGATGAGGTTGATTATCGCCTGGCTGTACCCGGTATTTTGTAGGGCGAACTCGACTGCGGTACAGTTTACCCCTGATGCCTCGCAGCCTCCTTGATCGCCGAGCCAGGCGATACCGCCATTGACCTCGCCAGAGATCGTGGTTGCGCCTTGGGCGGTGTTGTTGAGTTGATAGGAGAATAACGGCGTTCCGTAGCCACAGTTGTTGACGAACTAGGAGAAAATATGTCAGGGATGAGAACAGGAGACGCAAAGGAGCGAGGCATACAGTCACTTGATGGGACTCCAGCTGGGCACGGGCCCCGGCTAGGAAAGACAGTGCTGTGGCCGCCGCGAGGTAGTATCCGAGCATTTTGAGTGCGATGATATTGATGGAACCGTTGATAGACAAGCATAGGCTGAGGGATGAGAATGTAGATTGGGAAGGTGAAAGTTAGCATACAGTTATATATATACACGCTGTAGTAGCAGTATGCTGTACGATCTTGACAAGATGGCAGTTGGCAGGTGCCCAGCTTGTGCCCGGCGACTAAGTTTTCCCCTTCATCCACTGATGTATCATGACGGAGGCATCCCAGAGCAGAGTCGTACGAGAGCTGAAAATAGATAACTGCGCAACCGCTATTCAACTTGATGGCAGGCGCACTTCGTTGGGCGAGCAACGACCAGTCACGGCCATTCATATGATGTCATGGCCGGCTTCACCTCGAGCGCGCGTGGTGTCGTTATCGTAGCGCTTTAGGCCAGCTCTGCAATGCAATATATAGCTCTTTGAGGAAGCTCAGTGAGGGATTAGAGGTTATAGTGGCGATAGGGGGTCCGGCCAAAAAGGACGACCAAGCACGTCGGCTATCGGCATTAATATTGTTGGTTACCTGTTCAGGGGCTTGCCGTTTGAGGAGAGGCGATCGACCGACGTCGCTGCTCTGCTCTTGACAGTCGTCCTTCGCCCTGGTCGCGTTCTTGTAATCGTTCACAATGGCTCCGCTCCCGTCTCACGCTCCCTCTGTTCCCCCGGTGTCCGGAAAACTCAAGGACGACTCGCGCACACTGGCAGCTCATGAGGAATGATATATTGTCTTCACTTCTACGGGATACCACTGGCTGCTGGAAGACGCAAGTGTGTATCTTGAAGCTTTCAATCGAAGCCTACAGCCTCATGATGGAGCAGGATTCGATGGTGGTGTATCACCCGATGATTGCGCCGCGTATCGTCCTTTCAATTCATGAAACTCCGAGATGCGAGTGCGGATTGCGTGCCGCATAAATATCCCTATGCCTTACACGCATGGTCTGTAAATGCTGATGCACATACTTCTTCAGCACACTTCTACGCTCACATTAATTGGGGCGGAACATAAACACCCCAAGGTCTTGCTTCACAGCGGGTGGTATGAGGAGTGGAAGACTCCTGTGTGTGCTTCATGAAGAGAAGCTGTTATAATATGAACGCTGGCATCTTTGCTTTCCCCTCGTACATTGTATCTCTCCCTATCGGCCGTCACTACCCCATCCTCAAATATCTCTCTCATCTTATATGAACACTTAATCATGCTCATCGTCTTCCACAGATCTGGCTTGTCCTCTCGTTCTGCATTTGCACATCGGAATGGTGTTCGGATTACATGCAAACAATAGCGAGACATTGCAAGGAACGAGGCCATCATACTCTTTGCCTCTGAATCGTTTCAATGGGCTACGCCTCACCTGTGCTTCCATATTCTACCCTTGCAATCGGACGCTTCCCGCTCCCGGAACCGAGCCACATTCAAAACCGAGGCGGAATTTTTAGGTCCTGAGCCGATATCTTCTGTTCTTCCTCACCTCAGCACGAAATCGTCCTCCGAGCACCTGAAAGTGTTGCTCGTATGTCATATTCTTCGGCTGCCACGCAGCCGCAACTCATTTCGTTTGTGGGGTCTCAGGGAATTTTGCTGCAGCGAACACGGCTTCAAAATACCAAGGCGACAGGGAGTCAGGATCGATGTGAAATGAAGAGGTGAATACCGAGCGCGGGATCAATGCATGCCAAGCGCCTATTTGCACGATCCGTGTATCTACCGCCATACGATGCTGGCGTCAATGCCTCATGTTATTGTTTGGCGACCAGTACCGGCGAGAAAATAGGCGCATCTTTGTTCCAACCAATGAGCCTCGACGGGCTTGAAGATGACTGGGATCCAGAGACAATGGGGCACGACGGGTGAAGTGGACTCGGCCATCCAATGCGGAATCTCCGAGTCTCGGCTGCTTCTATGCGAACTCGGCCATGATCAGACCACGCTGCTTGGGTGCAGCGGACTTACCACGTCTGCGACTCATTTCTGCTCTGCCGTATTTCCACCATTCCCACTCCGATCTCTAGCGATGTTACGAGGATCGAAACGCACCAGTGGTGCTTCTACAACCTCGGTCAGATCATTAGAGATGCAACCCCCGGTCACTTCCATGTTCTCTGCAACGTCGCTCGGTGAATGCCGTCGGCCATCCATGATCGATTGAATCTGATTATCTGCTAGATTTCCGGCTGGTGGATGGAGAGCAGAAAATAGGCAAATTGGCGAACCCAGATCATTACGCGGTGATGTACATCGATGAAAAGCCGGTCCCTAAAGCAGGGTACCAAACGTCCATGCCGGCCCCTCGATGGCCGTCGTTGTGAGATTTTATTGTTGGTTTGAACGATGTTCGATCTAATCAATACGTCCAATTAGCCGCTTCAATATCTCGTCGGTGATGAAGATCGCGGTATACCGCAAGAGGCGGCTGCACAAGGACGCGCTTGTTGCGCAATATAAAGGCCTAGGCCGAACGCTCCCCCATGGAGTATAATCAAAGATTCCAAAAAAAAAAAAGGCCTAGGCCGCGACTTCCTGGACCGAGGTAACCTATTCCTTCTGCAGAAAAACAATTGACTTACACATTGCAGATACGAAGTATGAGCTGACCGACAAGAGGGGCTCCCAGATCGGTCTACGCCTCACTATCAACGTCGATCTCATATCCATATCACCTGCGGAATTCATCAAGTCTGTGACGGACAACGCATCCCTGCTGAAAAGTGGTGGTTCTTCTGAAACTGCGCAAGCGTTAGGCGGCCTTGGGCTGCAGGTTTTCCAAATCCTGAAGCAGATTGTACCGGTCATGGATGAAATTGCTAATGTGAGTCTGCGATATGTCTCGGAATGGCCACTTAGTGGCACTGTCGATTATCCCTGCAGGCGCATCCTGTACTGAAAATGACTTGGACAATTCTATCATCCGTCTACAAGGTAAATATCTACTCCCTTACTTTACATATCTGACGTGTGCGCGATAGGCGGTCAAAAGCCAGATAGATCAAGACGCAGCTATTTGCGATCTCGCTAGGAGCTTGCAAGAGCTCCTGGGCGTAGCGAACATTTGCCCAACACTAGCGCGCATTGAAGATACCGACGATGTCATTACCGAAATCAGACGTGCCGCGCTTGAGGGTGCACTTCTTATCGCCGAGTATGTTGGAACAACTTCGCTCGCAGGTATGGTCTATTTCTACGCTCCTCGTCTACCACCTTGATATATTATCTCCCACCAGTCCGCACGGCGAAACATCAGATATCTGATATGTCAGACCGGATCACCCAATGTCAGAAGCGATACACCGATCTTGGCGGTAAATTTGATCGCAGAGTACAGCTGGAGACCCATGCGACGGTGAAGAAGACCGATGCGAGAGTGACGGAGACTCTTGCGGCGGTAAAGGAGGCTGATGCGAGAGTGAAAGGGATACAAGACGTCCAGATGGGTTCGCTCGGAGTCGCATTCTTCCCCTTTTTCACCAAATTGATTTTGCGCTCATGCAGAGAGGGAGATTAACATATGGATGGACGCACCCGACACCTCCCCCAACTTCAATGCGGCGCGAAAAAAGCATCAGCCAGACACGGGATCTTGGTTTCTCGACGGATTACCATTCACCAGATGGATGGAGCACCCAGATATTTTACTCTGGCTTCACGGTGGTCGTGAGTACTTCACAGCGCTGTGATATGCTCTTTGCTCAACCGATGAATGCACAGCTGGCTGTGGTAAGACGATCTTGGGGTGTGTATATCCGATCCACAGTATTTTATGCTCATCTATACTCACAGGGTTACTTTAGCGCCGCTGCCATCCAGAAAGTGATCGACTTTTGCGATTCGAGAGCATCGACAGGCTACGCATCCTTCTTTTTCGATGGCAGAAGTGCCGAGGCTGCGCTCTTGATACACGAGAAACTGGTTCGCTCCACCATCATGCAACTAGCTCATCGATGCGATGGTATACCAGTAGATTTGGCAGAAATGTATGCCAAATGCGACAAGGGATCTCGTCAGCCACCCATTGAAATGCTAGAGGACACTCTTCTTCGCATTGTGGATAGCTTCGACGACGTCTACATTGTAATTGACTCGCTCGATGAATGTTCTGAGAGGAAAGACCTTCTCGCATGGATCAGGTCCATGACATCGAGAGCCTCTGGAAAGCTGCATATGATGGCCACCAGTCGTTCTGAGCCGGATATCGGGCGGTGTCTTCGCTCTGTTATGGGTCTCCAGGACGTCTTGGTCATCGGCTCGGCTATCAAGGCCGATATCAGCACCTTCCTTGATACAAAACTGGCGGTGATCGAAGATTGGAACGAACCGGGTCTCAAAGAGCTCGTTAAAGATTCGCTCTTAGATGGTTCCGATGGAATGTAGGTAATTGATTGGTCCCAAGGCGTGTACTATCTCACATGAAACGGACCGCAGGTTTCGATGGGTTGCACTTCAAATCGATGAGCTCCTAGAATGCGTCAGTCGCGAGGAACTGGAGAAGCAGTTGAAATCTTTGCCGAAAGGGCTAGACGAGACATATGCGAGGATCCTCTCCCGAAGCGCTCGTCCGAAGCACCTGAAGATGTCCCTTCAATGTTTAGCCTTCTCTAGACGTGCAATGACGATACGAGAGATCGCCGAAGTGGCGACAGTGGACTTTGATTCATTTGAGCTACCAGCGTACAACGGTCGGCTACGCTACACGGATCCCAGCAAAGTGGTCAACATTTGCTATGGCCTTGTGACTGAAATCGGTGGTGCGTTGTTTTCTCATAAGCGATTAATACAATACTGAACGCTGGGTAAGCGTAGTCAAGCTCGCGCACTTCTCTGTCAAAGAATATCTAATATCCGAGCAAATCCTCTCTGGAGCTGCAGCCCAGTTCCACATCACCGAGCCACTGTCGCATGCTAGTATCGCGCAAGTTTGCCTGGCATATCTTCTCCACTTTGATAAGCCCGGTTCCCTTTCCATTGCAACTTGGCCATTATTTCCTCTGGCTCGATACGCGGCACAGAACTGGATCGCTCATTGTCGCTCTGCCGGGGCGGATGAAGGCAACACTGCTGCTCTCCAGCAGCTACAAATAAATTTCTTCGAGCCTTCGCCATCATATGCGATGCATAATTCGCTCCAATTGTACGACATGGAAGGATGGCCTAAAGTGGACTTTGCCCGCAAAGTTGAGGACTCCGCGTCTCCGCTCTATTATGCGTGTTGTTCTGGTGTCATAGCAGCGGTTGCAAACTTGATCAACGAGGGTGCAGATGTCAATGACAGTCACGAAGATGTCGGCCCTCTGGCAGCGGCGTCCCAACGAGGTCATTTCGAGATCGTCAAGCTTCTCTTGGCCCACGGTGCCGATGTCGGCGCTGGAAGTGGGAAAAGTGACGGCACTGCGCTGCAACGGGCGGCCACTGAGGGCCACCTCGCAATTATCCAGCTTCTTTTGTCGCACGGTGCCGACGCCAATGAGCCAGAGGACCCCAAGGGCCTTGCAGGGGGGCATGCACTGTCAATGGCATCGCGGGGAGGCCACCTCGAGGTCGTCCAGCTGCTCTTGGCGCACGGCGCCAACGTCAACGCCACAGGGGGGTTGCTGGTGGAGTCTGCACTGTCAATGGCATCAGAACACGGCGATCTCGCGATCGTCCAGCTGCTCTTGGCGCGAGGTGCCCATGTTAACCATAAATCGATAACTAGCAGGACTGCGCTAGACAAGGCATCCTCCGAAGGCCATGTTGCGATTGTCGAACTCCTGCGGGGAGCATGGGGCTGTGGAATTTGAATCTTCCAGCAGCAGTGAGATGTCAGATGCCTCTGAGGTAGGTACGCTAACAGAGTCCACTGGTAGTGAAGAGCAGGAGCAGGAGCGGGAGCGTCACAGGCGGTGACAAATTCTAGGTCGGTTAATATTTGCTCCATCCGGTTCATCGTGTAGATCAATACTTTTTTTGGTACTCCATTCCTCCAATACCGATATCCGCTTTCATGATTTCTCTCCTGCGGGCCTGCTCTGGTACACGTAGACACCAGCATGTCCACAATTGCAAGCTCAGAACTGTCTGGCCGGACACGATACTTTCCACTTCAAAACAGTCTCTGCTCAATCTCCTGGTCGCCTTCACCTTCCACGATGACCTTCCGCTGGCGCATACATCGTATGCTGGTCATCTCCTGCGTCGTCGCCACCCTCGTTGTCGCCGCCTACATCAAATACAGCATCACCGATGTGCTTCACCCCTGCATCTTCTTCAAGCTCTAGCACCCTCAAAGTAGTCACCGTCGTTATGGAGCAGTCATAGCCCCAGAGACTCTTGCACGAACACGACAGCGCGAACACGAAAGGAGGCAAAGGGAGGGAGAAGGGGCATAGGACAGTCGTAGTTCAGCACATATTCTCTATAAAAGCCACATAGAGGTCAACCAGGCGGCACGCACTCATCGAATGTGGTGAAGCACAGTATGATGAGAAGCTAAAGAGGCAGAGCAGGACGCTCTTGGAGGCGGCAAGGGAGCGCAAGTAACGACCGAAGCACACACTACCGAAGGGGTGCGATTACTGGTGCACGGCCGTCTTGCTGTGACCACAATCATCAACGCCGACCATTTGTTTGCAGATGGGGTTGGTGTGAGAAGCACATTGTTCGCTTGCGAGACGAGTAGGACTGCGACGAGCACGAGCGTCTCTGTCCCCGTCTTAAAGCTGGCACTGAGATGAAATTTAAAGGGGCAGGGCACGGAGGAATGATCGAGACACCGTGGGCGGTGTTTGACTGGCAAGGCACGGAGGAATGCGTGTGTTTAATCAATCACAGTCATGACGTCACGGTCAAGCTACTTAGTCCAAGTAGTAGCCCATTTAGCCAAGCGGTATTGATCGCGAGCGCCTAGTCTCTATCGCAAACCAAGTTCACGCCCAACCGACACCAAACTCTAGCACACTACCTCTACGGCTCGCCTTTGTCCGTGTAACCTTTGGTCCACATATCTACGCAGACATAACGAATACAACTGCCAACACCGCAGTCCTTAGCACACCACTCTCTAATTTCTCGACTGGTATCTCCCCTTGCTTTGCGTCCAACCCCGTGTCCCGTTTGACGATCTCGCAGCTCACCGCATCACAATTTTATGGAAATTGTATAGCGGTTTGATAAGCGAATCTTCCGGGCCAACCATGCTTCTAGATATCGCAACAAAAGCTGCTTAACACTCCCACCATGTCCGGCGCCTGCCTCGCTCCACCCGGCAGAATATGAAGCAGGAGGCAGAATTCCAGACTGCACTTAGTGTATAAAGGCTTCGAGAGATGGGGTAGAAGGTGTTTGCGCGCTACGTCATAACCAATGGGATGAGCACTCACAGCACGACCAAGCATATACCTACTGCTAAGCAGACTCACTTTAGCCACAATGGAACCCCTCATGGCAAATACAAACGATACTCCAAACCTGCTGACTGGACGAAGCCCGGCTCCACTCTCGTCCCCTCGGGCGCTGCTCGCGCAAATCAAGCAGGTGCATCGGGAGCATCCAACGCTGGAGACAGGTGCAATCATCAAAGAGAGGAGAATCTACTTCATTCAGCTCGTTTTGTGTCGCACAGAACGAGCTGCTTTGAAATACTTATGTTTTCAAACTGCCGGCTGGTTACGGTGTGGCGGATATATGCGAGGTGGTGTCGATCTTTGGTGCGTGCTCAATGATGTTGCGTTGGACGCTCGTCTCTACATGTAACACTTTTCTTCCTACTTCAAAACACCCTGATCATATCTTCTCCCTTGCTATTCTGATCGATGTTTACCCATCCCATCGGCTCCTTCTATTTGATGGGCGTACTTCTCCCCCTACAAGCGTCAAAGGTACATTCTTCAGTATTCCCAGATGCACGTAGGCGCGACGCGGGCATGCCGATTGCGCTAAAATAGTGCGTTTTATTCGCTTGAATTCCCAATTCCCGTGCGAGTAATAGTGGCTAACGTCCGGCACGGGGATATCCAGCAGCACATTGCCTTCAACTCGAGCTCATCCACTTCGTTTACCACTGAGAGGAAGGTAAACAAAGTGAATTCTTAGTCATGTTGTGGTGTGGAGGATATTGTTGATTGTGATTTGCAAGATGCACAATGATTCAATGGTGTTATTGGACACACGGTGCAGGATGTGGGCGAGGGGGTCAGGATTTAGAATGTGGATCGTACTCATATTAGGAGCACGATGCGAAATCACAATCAAAGACCCGAATACTTAGAAGGATTTGTTCAATTCAGTCTCATTCTACACTATGCCTGATTAAATAAGTAAACCTTGAAACAAAAGATGATGGAAGGCTATCTAGAGCTGATCAAATGTGAGGCATAAATGCGGTCCACTACACAGTCTGGTATGCCTCAAAAGATAGCCGTCTAAGTGATGTAAATGAGAGGATGATAAGGATGGGGCGAGCGGTGAAATAAACGACGAAATTGATGGCGAACAGGATGCCTGTTAGGGAAATGATTCCTGTATTTCTAGCGGAAGGCGGCCGCGAGCCGTCGTGCAAAACCCCGGAACCACTCTAAAATATAGCGGCTGGAATGGCAATAATGGTGATTGCAGAGGACCGCCACATCTGCTGTTCGAGGTGCGATTGAAAGTCCGAGTGCCACGCGATGTCGGATGCAGTGCACCGCCCCAAATGATATATGCCATCGCTACCCCAATTACCACTGGCAAGATGTCGGTCATAACGGCGCAAGGCGCAAGTCCACATAGTTGACAGCACCGGAACGGAGTTCACGAGGGAGCGGTGCCGTGTCTTGCGTTGGAGGTGTGCACTGACACCGAGAATTTTTTCCTTTGCACACCGACCATCTCGACACGCAGTGATTCTGCGATCTCTCGATTCCTCCCATACTATCAACTCCACGTATATTTGTTTTTTTCCCGCCCACCCCAGCCTTTTAGACAGTTACACAGCAGGGCTGTTGGGGTCATCCGACTCTGTTCCCCAACGGCTCTGTGACCTGGAACCCGCGTCGGTGCGCCATTGCTTTTGCGCCGCCGGTTGTTCTCCACCCCCAAAACACACTGTAGCTGTCTTATATATATTATACATCACGCTATCTGACAACGCCTCCCGAACGCAAGACGTCTTGCCAACCCGTGATGTAGATGGCAATCCACCCCCAACGACTATGACACGTGAGGGTTTTCTCCTCCTCCACTTGCTCCTCCGGAACGCGAACTGCACAGCTGACGGCATGACAGGTGAGTACATCAATATTTTGGAAGTTGCAGCAGAGACCGCATCGAGGCGGGGTCATAACTTGGCTGCTACGACACCAGGCAAAGCTGCGGTCTGCTTTAAGGTATATATGCTTTAGTGGGGGTGAAAACAAATTCCAGGATATTTGTTTAAGCGACTGAAGAGAACCCATATGTCCTTCATTCTACTCGTATATATATATAGCTACGGTGTAGCACATTCACCACCAGCACCCCGCTCCATCGAAGGCGCGATATCGCTACCGAATTGCTCATGCGATGTAAAATTGACACAATCACAGTGCCTGATAGTGTGGAAATGTGAGCGCTGATCATGGACGCCTCGTGCAAGTGTCCTACTTCGGAGAAATTGGGTAATTGAATGGGAGCAACACTGTAACATCTCCCGACGGCTGTGATGCCCTGCCTTCCTTCCTGTCACCTGCTATCTGTCCTCCATTGCGCTTAAAACTAACGCGTGATTGGAGCCTATCTCACGGCTTGCAATGTGCAGCATCAAGACAGATAGGATGAATTAGCGCGCGGTATAAAGAACTCCCAGCTATCGAGCGGGGATTGACATCCTACCTCTTTCTATCCTTCGTCCGTTCGATTTCCAAGATGCAACTCTCTAGTGTTTTCGCAGGCCTTGTCATTGCTCTCACTGCGACAGTATATGCGGCGCTAATTGAGGCCGACAGTGCGAAAAGGGTGAGCATTGTACATCCTGAAGGCTTGCAACGCTGAATTATTGGCGATCTTCCGTCTCGTAGGAGGAGCATGGCAGGATAGCATATTATGTGGCTGAGAAAAGGGCTCCCGTGGAGCTCGAGAAAAGAGTCAGTAGTCCAACAGTTCTGTGTTAGACGCAACACTGAAATTGCTGATGATATAGGATTTTGAAACCGCTCACGGTCCTGGCACAGGCTATCACACAGCTGATAAGAGGGCACCATCATAGGAGAAAAGGGTGCCTGGGGGTCTGCTTGATCTTTTACATATATCACGGTTTGAGAATCCGTGATACGCTAGGGAAAAGAACAGGATGAACCATTTTGAATTGCATGTTTGGGTGCAAAAACGCATATGAGGAGGGTGATTAATTTCGAATCTGAGAAAATATAAGAGACTGCAAACGCGAAGCAAACAATGACATTGGCAGGTTCACGTTGGGTTCACGTGTCCAGCGGGAAGCCGAAGCTCCAACACGACCGTCGACATCCTTCAAGACTTTCAAGAATCGACGACTTTTGCAAGACCAGGCTTGTCCGCTTAGTACAGCTTATTGCTTAATTTGACTCAACCTCAACTCTATCTCGACGGGTCGCTCCGGTCTACTTGGGAGTAGCGAGGTGCACCGCGAGGTAGGCGTTTCGCGCCGGCAGATACGTTTCTATCGAATATTTGTCCAATTAGAGGTATAGCGGATCGGGAACTAGATGTGCCAGATTCACTTTTGGCGTCAACGACTAAGGCAAGTGATGGGAGGGCCCAGGCAAGGGCGAGGTGGTCAAATATTGGATGACACCGCCGAGAATGTGTAAAATTCGATGCGGAAGTCATTGTTGTCGGGGACGCTCGTCGCAAAAACGATGAGAATGAAGCCAATGTGATTCACGCCGCATCTGGAGGACTATTTGACTGACGACGATCGCCGCATGCCAGAACCATTCAATGAGTCGGTGGTGCCGCACGAGCATCTGGAGGGTTGGCGCGCAGAGGTTCGTCTCCAGTAACGCACCAAGAGGAATGAAGCGAAGTATATGGAATGTGAGTTTGATCGAGCGCAAGTCAAAATATTACAATGACATAATCAGAAATTCCCAACTGTCACGCGCAACTTTAGAAAACGACTTCAACACTGACTCGCAGTGGTCGCTTAAGAGCCCTTAATTGAGGTTTTCGCTATCGTTAAGCCTTAACCCTTAATGAACCCTTAATTAAGGGCAAGTTTAAGGGCTTAAGAGCCTTAATCCGACTATAATAGAAATATTATTCAAATTGTTGTAACTACTGGATAAACTCCTCATCCGAGTCAATCTCAATGGCCCCTGCATCCAACCTTGCATCCTCCTCGATATCCGCGAGCGCTGCCATCAGTGCAGCTTCCTCATCAACCTCCATCGCCGGCATCCGCATTGATTTACGCTTCGCTGCCACAATGCCACCAAATAAGGTTGCGAGTGTAATAGGCTTCCACGCAACGGTACTCGGAGCTCCCGCATCGTCCGCGAAGTCGTCATCATATTCGAGCTCCTCCGCTTTGTCAGCCTCGCGCGCCGCACCAATCCACCTAGCCATTTCAGTTCGCCACCCGTCCGCGCTATTGACGAGCATGCGGCCGCGCTCTGTTTCGTCTTCGGCATCCAGATCGCCGAGCAAATCACAGTAGCGAGGCACTGCGAGGAGTGTTGCTGTTGAATCATGGATCTTTCGCTTTCCTCTTTTCTTCGCGATACCGAGTCGTTGGTGCTCGGCCTTGATATCCGCACCGATCTATGTAATTGATTGAATAAACATGCACATTATGTGATCAAATGACTCACTTTAGTCATCATGTTTAACTTTGCAAGTCCAAGACAGGCGCGACATTAAGTTTGCTTAACCTTCAGATCGGAGAAGACCCGCTCAACGCCCGCTTGATTGGCAACAACCTTTAGCAATGTGATGGCAAATCGTGCGAGCTCGGCGAGCTCGGGAATGCTCCGAAAAGCGGTCCAGACAACAATGGGGTCAGTGCTCTGTAAATCCGCTAACATAAGCTTTAAACGATGACAGATAGGCAAATTAGAAGCTGCACCGGAAAGTCCGCAGCATCGGTTAACCAACTGGCAAATGGGCCCGTCATTGCGAGGAAGTGTAAGAATGCTGATGTGACAGCACGTTCTTTCTCAGCCCTAACAGCCGGACCATCGGTATTGGTCGGACGGCTGTTAATCCGCCGATAGAGCTGCATAGTATGATTTAGTCCTGTAATAACATTATAATAAGTTATAGAAATTGACTCACCCGAAGGAGCATACCATTCAACTTTAAATGATTCAGCCCAGCAGACTCTCCAAAGCGCGAGAGGCCCTCAAATGGATTGAGCACCAGAGCTAAGATGAATAGCTGCTGGTCGCAATCTTTCCATCGCTTCTCCAGGCGCTTCTGCATACCTAGGACGACTTCGGGCTCGGGGTGATCGCTAAAATGGAGATACATGCCGGCGAGTGTGAGAAGAATCTCGTCGAGGCGTGTGGAGTCTTTTTGGTTGATATTAGTGCCATAACAAATAGGTTCGATGTCGCCGACAACTTGTTCCAGCCCATTCCAAAATGAGCGATCTTCGATCAAATTGCAGTGCGCCTCAGCATCTGCCGTCAAGCGCCTTCCCTCGGTGGACGTAGCTACACAAACTTGTGCCTTGATGATGGCCGGTCGGAGTTCGGCCACAGCATGTTGCAGTGCTAGCTGCACAGCCAGCAGCCGCATAAAAGCGACACAATGTGTCGTCCATCGGGTAAGGTTTGCCACTAAATAGCTGAGAACACTGGCACGGCCAGTACGGCCGAGGGTGATTCGCATCTGCGTGTCATCAAAGATTTTGTGAACCTTGCCGTGGTTATTAACCCAGCCAATTAAATCTGTCGCCTGCTCAGCAATGTGAGCAGCATAGGGATAAACTTTAAAGTAATCGCCGAGAATAAGTTGAAACTAGGACAAAGTTATTAGTGTAGTCATCAAATAAAGTTCGTGCTATGTACCTGATGAGCCCAGCACGATGGAACTAACATCCATGGTCTCTCCTTTCCGAGCAGAATCCGCCCTTTCTTTGCGCCACCATCAGAATCGGTGGTGAAATAGACCACAGTGCAGTCATAACTAGCCTCGACACGATCGACTAGCTCTCCGAATTGCATGGCCATCGCGATGCCGTGTTTGTCGTCAGCCGTAATCTCGACCAGGTCCAGTGCATATGACTTGCCATCAATATTGATAGCAAGACCATTCACGGCCATTTTCGTGGCCGATTTCCAACCATCGGCACTAATACCTGTGTCGATACGGCCCTTGAGTACACACTGCATCTTCCGTTCCACAATCTCCGCTGCATCATTCAAGAGTCTGCCACCCACTAACTTAGCAGATGGCATAATTGCCGGTCCTGCAGATCGAAGCAGGGAAATAAGTTTCAAAACCTCCGGATTTTCGTACACATGGAATGGAAGGTTGGCGGATATTACAGCACGTAGTGCCTGGGCATGTATGGCATGTATCTGGACAGTGCTGAATGGCATCTCGGTGCCCGTATACATATGTGTTGAAATGCTCGGCTGCTTCGACTTTTTGACAGGTTTTGCCGAGTCAGCACTCGAGGCACTCCGAGAATGTTTGCCACCACTCGTAGATGTGTCGGTAGTAGCCTTTGGGACTTGCGACTCTGCCTCTTGGATGGCATCTTGTCCTGAGTACTTGCAGGCATTTTTGCGGCTCCGTCCGACCCCAAGAATGTGGGAAATGAACACAGTCTTTTCGCCCCGCACAGGTGCTGCCAGCTGATATGCTTTAGGCACCACACATGTAGTTAGTACCTTATCTCCGCTGTATAACTCTATTACATACCAGCTTCGAATCGCGCCCGTGCTGCCAGCATCTCCGCACCGGCATCTAGTATTACGTCCTTGGCAGCTGTTCTAGCCTCTTCGCTGAGAATCTCCAAGTGGTGGCCAACACAAGCCTTGCATCGAGTAATGTAGTGACTCCCGTTGGGTTTGTTGCCTGAGCTTTCGAAGTATTTCCAGAGAGGATTGACATTGTTCTGGGGAGCCATAATGAGCGTGAGATAATTTACGAAAATTTCCTTTTTCCACAAGTATCTACATACATGTCACGTGCTTATGATGATTAAGCCTTAATTAAGGGCTGGGAATCTCGGGCAAAACCGTTAAGCCTTAATTTAAGGCCTTAATTGCCTTAACCCTTCGTTAAGGCTTAACCCTTAAGCGACCACTGCTGACTCGCCTTTGGCTACACATCCGATTAGCTATAGCATGATTCACATATTCACACCACTGTCGCGAATTCCTTTGCCTGCTCCGGAGTCCTTTGCCTACCGCTCTCTAATCTCTCGACTGGAATCGGTACGACCCGTTGTCTGATCTTGTGACCTGTCGATACCAACGCTATGGACAATATATCGTGGACTTGTAACAGAAGCGCCCGGGGCCAACATACGCGGCCTTGCTCTGATATCTGCATGTCTGTAACTTATGGAAGACAAGATCAGACTGAGAGTACGCGCGCGAAACTGCCGAAAGGAACAAGGTATGCGATATCCACTTTTTATTAGGCTTAAGGCTTACCTTTTGGCTGCGACTGCAGTGCCTTGATACATTCCAAAAGGCACCAAGTGGTGTTACGGAGACGGGATTCGAGGCTGCAGTAAGCGTGAAGGCTCAAAGAGATGGGGCCGCCATAAAATGTGTATATGCACCGCATCATAACCAGTGGGGTGAGTACTCCCAGCACTACCATTCATATGAGTATCTCCCTAATCAGGCTCGCTCCCTCCATAGTGGAACTCCTCAAAGCGAAATACGAAACAACCCCTCCAAGTCCACCGACCAGACAAAGCCCGTCTTCACACTCCATACCCTCTAGTGCTGCTCGCGCAAATCCAGCAGGCGCGTAGAAAGCGCTGAACGAACAAGAAGCGCGAGCTCGAGCGTTAGCACCGTGGGGAGCTGCTCGCCCGGACGATACGGCGACACAAACAGGTTCCTCCCTCGCACGGATGAATGGGGAAGAAAGCGAATTGGATAGGGTGGCGAAGAGCATTGGCGAGGTCAAATATATCGCGCAGCTCAAACGGACGCTGGATCATATACAAGGGACGAGGGGGCATCGCAGAGGGATGATGGGGCTCCTGAGGCAAGGGCAGGTTGAGAGGACAAGTTGGACAGGTTGAGAGCCGAGCCTGAGCGGAGGAAGCGATCTATTGCGGATGACTAGAGCCGCGCGCTGTGTACCGGACGCCCCCCATCCAGTATCAGTTGGACCACCCCTCGTACCAACTTGCTACTAGGCGAACATTAACGCTCGTCGAGTCCCATCCGACATCATTCACGTCAACGTGGCCTTCATCCTCTGTCTCAGGCTCCATCTTATCCACCTCTTCCATGACGTCGTCTTCATCGACAACCACAGGAAACTCAACATGGGAAACCTTAGTGGTACCAACGAGCCCGATCCAGGAATTCAAAGAGGCGCTGAGCGGCGAATCCCGCTCGCACGGAATGCGCAGCACTCCAAACCAGGCTCGATGAGCACCAGTCTTGCTTGCCCTGCGTCACCCCGTCAATCAACAGGATTCCTGGGTGCAGCAGTCGCATGCGCAGTCCAAGGGCCGAGATAGCCAAGGGTCGAATAGACCCTGAGGAGCTCCTCGTGGCCGCGGCCACCGTCAAGCCTAGCGAGGGATACATCTCTGTCGACGACATCGACGAAGGCTCGCTCCGTGGAAGCAGCAGCAGTAACGCTGGAGAACATGACAAAGTCTTCGTATCTACACTGTGCGGCCCATCCTGTCATATCCTGCCTTCATGCTAGTACTAAATCCATATCCAGAATCCGATTAACAGACTCAACCTGTGCATGTACCTTACAAACCATCCACGTCGCCCTCGGCTCTGTCCCCCTCGGCAACGCGCCTGCGCTATACAGCTTCAGCAACATCCTCACGGGTGCCCTCAAGAAGCACATGCACGCTGCTGTCGCGCAGGGACACGTCCACGCTGCCATGGAAGGCTACAACGCCCTCATCTTTGTGTACGGACCGCCTCAGGCAAGACTTTCACCCTCGGCGGCGACTCTGACTAGCCAGGCAGCGGAAGGAGACGATAAAGCCAAGGTCATCGCAGACAGACCCAGCGAGGCCGATGTAGCTTCAGGAAGCTCTGCGCGCCGTCCCATAGCTGGAGGAGAAGCTCTCCTCCTCGAAGGAGTGGGTCAGTGAGCTGGCGCAGGAGCTGGAGTGGGAGAAGTGCACGCGAGGGAAGTTGGAGAAGTGCCATGCGCTGGTCGGTTTCGTCAGCAAGTTTGATTGCTTGGGGCTTGGCGGACTCCGGTTTGAGCTCCCCGCGGTTGCCCACGCCGCGGTCCTATTCTTCTCGTCGAGGAGAATGAAAGTGGTGAGGGGTGGCGGACGTGCTGGACAACTCGCCTTCGAAGATGGCCATCGAGATGAACATGAGCATGCAGGTTGGGCCGAGCCTGTTGAAGGAAGAGTGAAGTGTCGTGGGGAGGATGGGGGGCGTGGATGTGAGCTTTGAGTAATCGAAGTTCAGCAATGAGTTTGGGATGGGGAGAAATGTGCTGGGCAAAGGGGAGAAGGAGAATGCGCCGACGCAGTCATGAGCAGGCACCCCCGGAGTGGTATGACCGACGTCGCGTCGTATTCCGCGCACCGTTTGAGAAGTTTCTAATCCCCTGCTACAGTATTCAACACATGTAGTGCCATACGTCGCTCATCCCGACGGAATTGTAGCAAACTTTATTTGTCTACACAACCTCAAATGGACCGCAAAACACCACTATTCCATGAGCTTCGTACTATCGTTCGGCAGTATCATGAGAAAGTGAGGCGCACCTCCATAGCCCCCTGAACTGCGTCCCCGCGGCGCCAACGGTCCGGCTGATTGGCGAGCATGAGCGAGCATCAGCTCGTCCCCTGAGCACCAAACTTCGCTGAAATTGTGGCTTGTACTTCATATGCTCTGGCCTCCACACACCTGGCACTCATTGGGGCTTCAGTTAATTTGCTGCAGGTTAACATGATTACAAGGTGGAAGGGCGACCGTGAATCACAATGAAGCTCTGACCGCTGTATTAAAGTATGTCAGCCCGGCGCTTAGCGTGTATCTGCTTACAACACTCTCGCGAATCTTTCCCGTTTTCTGTTTGTGAATCACTACCGGTGGGATGCTATATAGGCTGTTTTTTTCTGGATTCGGATCAAGGGAAAGTCGGGCCACGATAAGTCAAGAGGACACGGCCGATAATCCAACGCGGAATCTCCGAATCTCGGGTCCATTATAGTTAGACGCTTTCTTGCTCTGCCACCATCTACTTATCCATTTCTATCAGCTCGACCTACTTGGCTATGTTAGCAACAACCGGATTAACATGGGCTGGTACTTCTACGGCCCACATCAGGTCATTAGAGATGCAAACTCCTGTTGCTTCCATGTTCTCTGCAAAGTCCCTCGGTGAGTACTATCAACCGTGTAGGATCGATTGAAACTGATTACCTGCTAGATTTACAACTGGTGGATGAGCAGTTGAAAATTGGCAAATTCGCCAACCCTCACCACTACGCAGTGTTGTTTATCGACGGAAAGTCGGCCTCCAAGCCAGGTCATAAAACGCCTATGCCATCCCCTCGATGGCCGTCGTTGTAAGATCGCCTGCCAATCGCCTGCTCTACTATACTGAAACGTCCGATCTCATTCATACTTCTAATCAGTCATTTCAATATCTCCTCGACGCTGAAGATTGCGATCTTCCGCAAGAGACGGGTGCATAAGGACACGCTTGTTGCGGAATATACCGGGAAAGGCCGGGACTTTCTGGACCGAGGTAGTCTCTTCTTTCTTCGGCATAACAATTAACTGACATATTTTCAGATACGAAGTATGTCCTGACCGACGAGATGGGCTCCCAGACCGATCTGCGCCTTTCTATCAACATCGACCTCATATCGATGCCACCTGCGGACTTCATCAAGTCTGTGGCGGACAACGCAGCCGGTCTGCAGAGTGTCGGTACATCTGAAACTGCGCAAAAATTAGGCGGTCTTGGTCTGCAAATCCTCCAGATCCTAGAGAAGATCGTGCCGGCCATCGATACGATTGCTGATGTGAGTCTGCAATACCTTCCGGAGTGGGCAAGTGCCAAGTAGTAACATTCGCAACCACGGCTGCAGGCGCATCCCGTACTGAAAATGACTTGGATGGTTCTATCATCCGCCTACAAGGTAAATTTCCACTCCCTTGCTTTATGTACCTTACCCCTGCTCGATAGGCCATCAAGAGCCAAATAGAACAAGACGCAGCTGTTTGCGATCTCGCTGAAAGCTTGAAAGAGATCCTAGGGGTATCAAGCATGGTTCCGGATCTCGCCTGCATACCAGACACCGACGATGTTATCGCGGAGATCAGACGTGCAGCGCTGGAAGGTGCATTACTCATTGCCGAGTATGTTGGAACAACTTCGCTTGCTGGTATGTCCTCATTCCACCGGCCTTGTCGATCACGTTGGCATATGCATCTCCTGCCAGCCCGCACAGCGAAATATCAGCTATCTGACATATCAAACCGGATTACCCAATGCCAGAAACGATACGTCGATCTTGGCGGTAAATTTGATCGAAGAGTACAGCTAGAGACCCAGGCGAAGGTGAAGGAGACCCATGCCGCGGTGCAGGAGACATATGCGACGGTGCAGGAGACCCATTTGATTGTGCAGAAAACCGACGCGACATTGAAGGAGACCGATGAAAGAGTGAAATGGATACAAGACGTCCAGATGGGTTTGCTTCGATTTCTATCGTTGCCTTTATACGCAACTGATGCAGAATATCATCAGAGGAAAATATTGATAAGTGGATCGACGCACCTGACACTTCCCCCAACTTCAATGCAGCGCGAAAGAAACATCAAGCAGACACGGGATCTTGGTTCCTTGACGGATCTGAATTCACGAGATGGAAGGAGGATCCAGACTTTTTATTGTGGCTTCATGGTGGTCGTGAGTGATGTATCACACTGTAAAACATTCGTTGCTCAAGTGATCGATGTACAGCTGGTTCCGGCAAGACGATCTTGTGGTATGTATATGTACTGTCCAATCATCTATTCGCATTTGGACTGACATGTATAATTTAGTGCTTCTGCCATCAAGAACATTATCGGCTTCTGCGATTCGATATCATCTACAGGCTATGCTTACTTTTTTTATGACGGCACAAGTGCTCAAGCAGCGCTCTGGGAACACGAGGAACTAGTTCGCTCCATCATCATGCAGCTATCTCGTCGGTGCGACGGTATACCACCAGCATTGGCTGAAATGTATGGCAAATGCGACAAGGGACGTCTTCAGCCACCCATCGAAATGCTGGAGGCTACTCTTCTTCGCATTGTGGACAGCTTCGACAGTGTTTATGTTATGATTGACTCGCTGGATGAATGCTCCAAGAGGACGGACCTCCTTCATTGGATTCAGTCGGTGGTGTCTAGCGGATCCGGCAAGATACATATGATGGTCACCAGTCGTCCCGAAGAGGACATTAGTCGATGTCTTCACCCACTATCAAATTTGGAGGAAATACGCATTTCCGGTCATCTAATGGAAACAGACATCGGCCGCTTTATTGAT
Source organism: Athelia psychrophila (assembly GCA_001630335.1). Lineage (NCBI taxonomy): Eukaryota > Fungi > Basidiomycota > Agaricomycetes > Atheliales > Atheliaceae > Athelia > Athelia psychrophila. Next base: position 100,440 of record KV417700.1, read on the forward strand.
GCACGCCTGGCTAAGAGCGACGCCAACAAGTGGGAAACAGCTCAAAAGGACATGATTCGAGATGTGCTCATAAGCGACGCCGACGGAATGTAAGATCTTTCTCCGCTCTAATAAGGGGTTTGCGATTGACTCGGTACACTGACAGGTTCCGCTGGGTTGGGTTACAAGCGGATCGGCTGATAATGTGCGCGAGTACTCAAGAATTGAAGAAGCAGCTCAAGTCGCTACCCCGGGACTTGAACGAAACATATTCTAGGATTCTTTCAGAGAGTCCTGATCCAGGTAACCTGAAGAGGATCCTGCAATGGCTCGCCTATTCCAGGCGAGCGATGGCGATAGAGGAGATTGCCGAAGTCGCAGTGATCGACTTTGAGGACAACGACTCGGGATTGCCTATGTATGAGGCTGATCGAAGATTTGCGGATCCCGATCATGTCTTGAGCTTGTGTTACGGACTTGTCAGCGAAGTGGAGGTTGAAGGTGCGCTGCCGTTTTAAGGCACATATTCAACTGTCTGACACCATTCCATTAGTATATGACGATGTTCGGGTCTCCATGGCAAGTAAGCTAGATGGTCGATAGAGTCGTGGAAAAGTACTGACCCAAGCGCAGGAGGGATTAAGCTTGCGCACTTCTCCGTTAAGGAGTATCTAATATCCGAGCACATCCTGTCTGGAGCTGCAGCCAACTTTCACACCGACGAGCAACTGTCTCACTCAATTATCGCGCAAACCTCCCTCGCATATCTTCTCCGATTTGACAAGTCTGACTCTCTGTCAAAGGACACTCTGCCATTATTTCCCCTTGCTAGATATGCGTCAGAGCACTGGGTTGCCCATTTTCACTCTGTCGGTTCGGATCACGGCAACGCTGCTGCTCTGCAGCAGCTCCATCTGAATTTTTTCGAACCTTCGCCATCATATGCGCTGTACAACTCGCTTCGCGTTTATAACGCGGATAATATGAGTGTAGAGGAATTTGCGTCCCCGCTCTATTACGCGTGTCAATCTGGATGCACTGCAGCGGTTGGAAATTTGATCAACAAAAGCGCAGATGTCAACGCTAAGGGCGGACGTTACCACACCCCTTTAATCGTGGCGTCCGACAACGGCTACCTCGAAATCGTGAAGCTGCTCTTAGCACACGGTGTCGACGTCAACACTGCTGGGGGAGCATGGGAGGAGCCTGCTCTGGTAATAGCATCTGAGAAAGGCCACCTAGCGGTTGCTGAGCTGCTCTTGGAGCAAGGTGCCGACATCAACATTCCGGGGCGGGTCATGGGACAGTCTGCATTGTACATGGCATCTGTGTTCGGCCGCCTCACGATTGTCCAGCTGCTCCTAGAGCATGGTGCAGATCTCAGTACTCCAATGAGAGATGGGGAAACTGCGCTGATCGCGGCATCTCGCTGCAGCCAGCCCACGATTGTACAGCTGCTCCTGGATCATGGCGCCGATCTCAGCACCCATTCAGAAAATGAGGGAACTGCGCTGGGCGTTGCAGCTGCGGATGGTCACCTCGAGGTCGTGCAGCTTCTTTTGGCGCATGGTGCCAACGCCAACGCAGAATCGAGAAACGGGAGATCTGCCCTGAGTGAGGCATCATCTAATGGGCATGTTGCCATTGCCAAACTCCTGCGGGACCACGGGGCAGTCGACGTTGAAGGATACCACAGCCGTGAAATGTTACATGATGCATCTGAAAATGGCAGTGGGATAGCGGTGGAGGAGGAGAAGGAGGAGTGACAAACTGTCAACGAAGAGAGCAATAATTTCTCGTTGTAAATCCCCGAGTCGGGAAGTGATCAATTTGGGTAGTGTCTGAATGCTAGAACAGATGCACATGTAGCTTTATGCACTTCAGTATTCAGTGTCGCAAGATCGGAAAGAAGAAGGGGAGTGTGGTGAGTGAGTTACGATTGGGGCAAAACACCGGCGAATAAGTTTTCCCCTTCATCCACTGATGCATCATGACGGAGGCATCCCAGAGCAGAGTTGTGCGAGAGCTGAAAATAGCCAACTGCAGGTCTACTATTCAGCTTCATGACAAGGCAAGTCTTAAACAGCACTCCGTTCGACGAGCAGCCGCCAGCGACAAGTCGCGGCCATCACATGATGACAGTGGACACGGCCTACACTTTGAACGCATGCGGTGTCGTTGTCGTGGCGTTTTTAGGCGAGCTCTGAAATGCAATATAGTTCTTTAAGGATTCCAGCTCAGTGCGGGAGTAGAGGGTATGGTAACGATCCACAGGGGATCCGGCCACAAAGCACGCTGAACTGCAAGAATAAGATTAAGCGCGTCGGCTATCGGCAATGTCGGTCACCGGCTCAGGGGTTTGCCGATTGGGAAGAAGCGATCGGCGGACGGCAGAGGCTCAGTCTCAGTCAATCAATTGCTCGCAAGAGAACTGCTCGAACAGCGACTGTGTCTATTTCTTCTCTTACGTACAGAATACTCGTACACAGCAAGGAATGTGAATTGGTCTTCAGTTCTATGCATATGGGATGACTGCGGGATATCACTGGCAGCTGGAAGCAAACTGGAAGACGCAAATGGACACACGTTGCTTGATATCGGATAGATAGATTGGGACAATGAGACCGCTGGGTGTGAAGTGGACACGGCCCTCTACATAACGCGATATCTCCGAGTCTCGCGCCTGGAGCCCATCTGACACGTCAGCGCTTAGCATCCTGAGAAATCGGCCAGGCCCAAAACATGCTGCTGCGGCGCGACTTTCTTAAAGTTAACAGGTGTGTAGCTTTTCTTTCCTTTTCAGAATTCCTCATCACCGTGCCCAGCTAACCATCAGAACCTCGAACATAGTCAGCTGGCTGAAATACTACAAGGGCTCATGTCGACACGCGCTAGTACCTCTGCGATCGCTACCAGATCACCAGGGATGCAACCTCCTGTGACCTCCGTATTCTCTATAAAATCCCTCGGTGAGTGCAGTCACCCGCGCAGGATCGATTGAGATTGATTTTCTGCTAGATTGTCAGCTAGCGGAGAAAACGGGCCAATTCTCCAACGCTGGTTACTACGCAATGTTGTACATCGATGAAATACCGGTGCCTAAGGTAGGATATCGAACGCCCATGCCAGCCCCGCGTTAGCCGTCCTTGTGAGATCGTCTTATCTGTGTGGAATTTTTTCATCTCATTCATACTTCTAATCAGTTATTTGAATATCTCGTCGGTAGTGCAGATCGTGATATACCGCAAGAGACGACTACACAAGGACGCGCTTGTTGCGCAGTATACAGGGCAAGGCCGCGACTTCCTGGACCTAGGTATCATGACCCTTCTGCGGGGTGACAATTCACTGACGTTTTGCAGACACAAAGTATGAGCTTACCGACGAGAAGGGTTCTCCGATGGCTCTGCACCTCTCTGTCAATGTCCATCTCGTTCTGCAATTGCCCGATCATACCCTAGAAAGCGACGAACAGACTTTCATCACCATCGGCACATCAGGAAAAGTGACCAATGTTGGCGGTCATTTCATAAACGGAGACTACAATGTCTATCAAGAACCAAGTACGTTCAAGATGGACATGTTAATAAACTTCGAGTGCCCCAAGTGTTTAACTATATCCCGTGTTCAAGGTGACAACGCCATCCACGCAGGCGCAAGAGTGAAAGGGATTCAAGACGTCCAGATGGGTTTGCTTCAATTTCTGTCTCCGCCTTTTATACATGACTGATGCACAATATTCTCAGATGAAAAGATCGAGAAATGGATGGATGCACCAGACACCTCCCCCAACTTCAATGCGGCGCGAAAGAAACACCAACCAGACACGGGATCCTGGCTTCTCGACGGATCTGCATTCAAAAGATGGAAAGAGGATCCAGACGTTTTACTGTGGCTTCATGGTGTGGTAAATTAGCGCCGTTATCGATACACCTCGTAAGCTGTCATCGAAAACGCCGCATAGGCGTTCAGACTATAAAAAAAGACGCTAGTTCGATGTAGCGTGGTAGCGTTTATCGAGTGTGGTAAGGCAGCGCCGTTATCGATACAGCTCGTAAGTTGTCATCGAAGACGCTACAACGGCGTTCAGACTATAAGAAAAACCGCTACTTCGATGTAGCGTGGTATCGTTTATCGAGTGTGGTAAGGTAGCGCGGTTATCGATGCAGCTCGTAAGTGGTCATCGAAGACGCTGCTACGGCGTTCAGACTATAAAAAAAACCGTTACATCGATGTAGCGAGGTAGCGTTTATCGAGTATGTCACGTCAGCATAGTTATCGATGCGTATAGACCGTGCCCGGTGAGCCGTGAAAGCGTGGATTTCGACCCTGCTCACCGAGCACTCCACACATCATCTCCACACAGCCTGCTCACAAAGCCCTCTCCTAGGCTGTTATACAGAGTAGATCAGGAAAGCCGTCTCTAAAATTAACTAGACGTTAAAGGCGTCCTGACTGCGTAAAGTACTCGAGCAGATCGACGTCACGTTGGGTAGACTTGGACGTCAAGCGAGGGTTACTCTACTTCCTGCGGTACCCGGGATTAGCCGGTGGATGTAAGGTAGTCTTAGCGGATTCTCGCATAAGAATTGATCGAGAAAATCGGGACCAAGCAAGGTTAGCCGTTAGCGTCGGTCAAACCGCAGCTCCTTTCACGACTATAGGCGAGGGTATCGAACTGGCTACTGGCTCTGCAGAAGCTCTGGCTCTTATTTAATTCTGAGGCGGACTACAGGCCGAGGCTTGCCGACCACCGGTAGTATACATCGCAAGGCCTACGAGAACTGCGTTAACTGACTTAGGTAAACTCTTCCAGAAAGGAAAGGCTTGTAAGTAGCTCGCTCAGATAATACTATATTTGTAACAGTTTCGACAGGTCTTACTATTGGTCTCACCGGAGCTCGTAAAGCTACCCGCCGACCGCTCAAGGGAACAGCGTAAAGGCTATGTAAAGACGGTCCCGGTGACCATAGAGCAGCGTAGCTACTCGGTCGACGTACTACTAGCTCGCTTGGTCAAAGAGTACATGGTTTTTGCGTCGAAGCCGTAAAGACGGTAGCTTTTTTTTCATTCGCATTGGACATCTACGAAAGCTTAGCGTCTTTAGCTATTACAGGAAATACCGCCGCCGCGACTTCATCGGGGGCAGTCAGGTCTACGTGTGTTATATAGCTTTTAGCGTATATGTGTGGTGTTATAGCAGAAAGGCGTTGGCCGACACGTAAGTAGCGCAATCCTATCTTATCTTATCTCACGTTGCTTCGTGGATGCTG
>KV417701.1:9508-31314 GCA_001630335.1 Athelia psychrophila
GAGTCATAGATGTATATATAATGATCTGCTGATAGTGGGTGTAGTATGAACATGATGAGAATGGAATGTGGTGGAATAGAATGGAATGTGCTAGAACATTGGTCATGTGTTGACCGTGTGAGAGGTAGATAGGGGCAACTTGTGACAGCGGTGAGGCTGGGCTGTGCCCAGAAGAGAGAGGAAGGTAGTGAGAGTAGAGGGGTAGGAAGACACATGTAGACAGAGCATTAGACACACCACTGGCATGTGGCACAATCATGATTCCCCTTTGCTTTGTTCTTGCGTGTGCATCTTGTGATCATTCCCTCTGTCCCTATGTCTCTCTCTTTGTGTTCTCAGGTCTAGCAGTTCGTGCTAGCCCATCTGGTGATGCAAATGGTTTCAACAAACCATAATTACCAAATAGCTATATCACATAGAACTCGCAGGGCTAACATCCTGGCAGGCATTCAACTGCCACCTATACAAGACATGTGTTGACCGTGTGAGAGGTAGATAGGGGCAACTTGTGACAGTGGTGAGGCTTTGCGAGTGCATGCAGATCAATCCCTGAACAAAAAGTAATCCTAATAGTGGATCTGCGAGGCACTACGGTCCGGCTAAGTGTTCCACATGCGAAAACATTGGTAAGTCTGTAATATCCCGGTGTAGAGATTCTTAGTGTGGTGTGCGGGTGTCTGAGATGAGGACAGCACTTGACCAAGCTGAAGGCTTGCGACGGAGTCCGGGTCTGGAGACTCGGAGGCCTGTTCGACCCGAGGGTCCTGTTTGAGATGGGGCGAGGTGTGGGATGAAGGGGATGGGGAACAGATGTGATGGGGAATGAATGGAAGGGATGTCCGCAGGGCTACAGCGAGAGACCGGTGTAGAGCGTGTACACACTCTAGGTATCGCATTCCAGATATACCACCCATCCCCCGAGATCCCGCCGGGACCTACAAGCTCCGAACGGCCTCCCCACCGGCCGTCCGATGTACCGAACCCCCCGGCCGGCACCCGTCTATGTGTTACAAGGGCTCCCCGCCCCGAATTTGTGTGTTGTGTGTTTATGTGAATCCCCCGAGTCTGATTGTGAGCCCCGTCTACCTATCCTACACCGGCCCCGAGTCTGGCCGCTTACCCTGAACGTCTCCCCGCCATATGTTCAACATTCTGAACGCTGGTCGGGCCCCGTCTATGTGTTAGGACTCCCCGCTCCGTATTTGTGTGTTGTGAGTATATGTGAATCCCCCCGTCTACATCCCCGCCATCTTCCGTGTTCCCGTCTACACCCCCGCTGCCCGCTGCGCTCCCCGCGACCCTTATCCACTCGGGATGTGCCCATCACCACACGCGCAGCTCGATCACCACGCCTCCTCGACAAATCACCATGTTCCATCACAAAACGCGCTCGGCCCGGGCTCTCTCAGTGGCTGGGCACATCACATGTGATATCCTGACATAACGGATCACTGGGCCGGCTCCAGTCCCATCATCTTGCGAACACGACTCGGACACCGACCCCTGAAGACAATAAACAAACGTCCCGGAACGATCGATAAGGCGGTATGGGACTCGGGCTCACCGATGCGGACACCGGGGGCGTGTAGCCTGGCGGTACAAGCTCTTCAGAATGTACGTACCACATAGTGATCTCCCTACATATCATTTACCTATAAATACGACTGTAAGTCGTCTCAATAAAGCACCTTGGTTCCCCCCCTTCTCTCTTTGAAGTCCGAGTTCACTTTCCCGTCTCCGGTTTACGTTCTCTTTTCCTGTCTCTTTCCCCCAAGTCGCCCACCGGACTCCAGTTCTCTTTGTTTCTCTTTCCGAGCCGCCCGCTGGACTCCGGTTTCACCGTCCCATCCCGGTCCCGTTCGTTTACTTACATCTCTGTCATTATCCAATCCGTCCCCACCCTTCCTACATCACACTCCCTACGCTCCGCCCTCCGGGCCGGGTCTCGTTTTCCTTAAGCACTACCCTAGGGTTGAACACTGGCCGGCTACTCCTTCAGGTTCTCGTCAGAGACCCTACGGAACATCGGCGATGGCATCCTTCACCGACTGGCTAGCTCAGTCCAACCCCCGGACGATCCTCCAGCTGCCGGGTTAGAATCTCTACACCGGGGTCCAGCCAGTAAAGCCAGTAGGTCTACTTAAGTATTGCCCAGCGAGTGCTGCAAATGCTAAGTGGATTTTTGCCCAGCCCGGCTGGGGCTAAAAATTGATTATGGCCAGCAACCTGCTGGGCCTGTAATCTATTATATGCAGCAGCTGCTGGAGCGCAAATTAATTATGCTCAGCACTTGCTGGACTACTTAATTCTCGCCAGCACTGGGCTGGGGCTCAGCTGTCGGAATTACAGTTATATACGGTCCGCTGAAACACCCCCACCCAGTGAAACACTTCGTTGATTGCGAGTGTAAATCTTCATTGTTTTGCACAAAATAAAGTGAGAAATATAGATAGACATATGAGTAAGATGATACAATTGTTTGAGGGGTATTTGAGTTCAAGTTGATGCACATAATATGTTGACACTGAGTACAAATCTGTTGCATGATGTCATTTTGAAATTTTCGGCCTATCACAACACGCTCACTTCGAAAATAGGTGGAAGGGAAGCGATTTTCAACCAAGAAGTCCCTCCTAGGCCCCCGCCCTGATCCCCCCCACATGTCCCAAAGCCAATTCGACGCCAAACGAGCCCGAGGCCAGCCGCGACGACGACGAGAGCGCGAGTCAACAATCGGTGCAGTGGATTATTGCATCCGTGTTTCACTGGCCGATTTTGCTCGAAACTGGCCTCCTCCTTTCGAATTCGAATTTCTTCATCTACGCTACATGTATGGACTCAAAACAATTTGGACATCATACTATTTACCCTACTATATAATACATACCCATTTCGTAGCTTACAGTGCACAGATGCAGCGAAAAGTTGCAATTTATGATTTGCGTGTTTCAGCGGACCGTATATAACTGTAAAGCTATTTATATCCTCTATTCAGATCAACACACTCTCTGCAGATCTCATCTTCATGATACATATGTAGCATCCATTCACTGCCATATGTGATCAGACATTATCGGGAGCCTTCCAACCTTTGGGTCTATGCTCAGGAGCTTTCATAAGACTCCTGTACCATCATATACCATTGTGCAACAGACCCCTTACGAATAACCTTGATATCCACGGAGAAAGTGCTGCTACTGAAAAATAACCCCAGAATTGGTATTGGAGGCTGTTCACATGCAACAATGTGTTCAAAGGCTCAAATTCCATTAGAGGAGAACCATAAATGTATGTGGAAAAAAGATTGAAGATGATCAGTCAGGTACTAAGCTCAATACAGCTGGAACAGCGGTTGAAGAATGAACCAAGTCCAGGACTATGTGCACTACTAAAAGGTAGATGCTTTCTGGAGTATTTTGGGTACCAAGGACTGACCTCTCTGTAAACCATGAAACCTTTCTCAGCTATAGGGTCCTGAGATAGAAGAGAGTACTATTTCATGTTCCCGAACATGATCTGGTCTCAGATCCTACCTCAGGAGGTGTATTTCTGTAAATTCCCGGTATGTGACGGTATGCACTGAGTTCTGGTCGGTTTCAGATAATTCTTTTTTTTCTCGGCACATGGGATATATACCTACTCACAAGAGGCATGTTTGCCTCAAAGATTATTTCCATTAGAGCAGAATAACCAACACTGTTCTCACAAGTGCTAGGTGATGTGGTACTGTCTCATGGATGTTAAATGTGCAGAGGTTATGCTGATCTGAATAAAGGCTAATAATAGCTTTAATTTGAACCCTGGGCCACCCTTATCCATGGAGAACTGACTGATATCCAGCCTTATCAGTGTTTTATTGGTAATTTGATCAATTGTTGATATCTTGTGATCAGACTGTTCAAATTGTGATCGGTGGGCAGATCTGAACTCGCCTTGAAAAAAGCTCACAGATGATCCCAGATAGTACCCATAGCACCCCATTTCAAATTTCATATCTGGTGGCACCTCCGGAATGGCCATATCTTGTTACTGGATTGTCCACTCCACAAATGAGGACCAGATTCAGATTCTCCTGAAAATTCCGGTTCTGGTGAGGTATGATATGTACCCATATCACCCATTTCCAAATTAGGCATATGGTGGCACCACCAGAATGGTCATATCAGATTCAGATTCTCCTTGAAATTCCGCTTCCGGTGAGGTATAACATGATAGGGTGTGTGCATGTTTATTTTTGATCAGTCTCCAGAATCACCCGTAACCGTTGCTATGGGCACCCAATCCAAAAATGGATTCCAGATTCAGATTCTACAGAAAATTCCGCTCCTGGTGATATAGGATACATCCTATTCGGAGGTGAAATATATTTATACAAAAGCCCGTGAACGGACTAATTAGGCCATACCATGGGAACCAGGCCACTCCCAGGCACAAGAATACCATATCCACTGCCAGCCCCGGGATCAATTGGTAGGTGGTGGCAATCCCATTTTACCAGCCACCTGCATGCATTTCCAGACCTTTTAGCAAGCCAAGCCAAACCAACCTGCGAGCACAAGCTCACCACCCAATCCAGCTGCAAGCAAGTTGCCCGCCACCCAACAGCTGAGCCCCAACCCAGTGCTGGCGAGAATTAAGTAGTCCAGCAAGTGCTGAGCATAATTAATTTGCGCTCCAGCAGCTGCTGCATATAATAGATTACAGGCCCAGCAGGTTGCTGGCCATAATCAATTTTTAGCCCCAGCCGGGCTGGGCAAAAATCCACTTAGCATTTGCAGCACTCGCTGGGCAATACTTAAGTAGACCTACTGGCTTTACTGGCTGGACCCCGGTGTAGAGATTCTAACCCGGCAGCTGGAGGATCGTCCGGGGGTTGGACTGAGCTAGCCAGTCGGTGAAGGATGCCATCGCCGATGTTCCGTAGGGTCTCTGACGAGAACCTGAAGGAGTAGCCGGCCAGTGTTCAACCCTAGGGTAGTGCTTAAGGAAAACGAGACCCGGCCCGGAGGGCGGAGCGTAGGGAGTGTGATGTAGGAAGGGTGGGGACGGATTGGATAATGACAGAGATGTAAGTAAACGAACGGGACCGGGATGGGACGGTGAAACCGGAGTCCAGCGGGCGGCTCGGAAAGAGAAACAAAGAGAACTGGAGTCCGGTGGGCGACTTGGGGGAAAGAGACAGGAAAAGAGAACGTAAACCGGAGACGGGAAAGTGAACTCGGACTTCAAAGAGAGAAGGGGGGGAACCAAGGTGCTTTATTGAGACGACTTACAGTCGTATTTATAGGTAAATGATATGTAGGGAGATCACTATGTGGTACGTACATTCTGAAGAGCTTGTACCGCCAGGCTACACGCCCCCGGTGTCCGCATCGGTGAGCCCGAGTCCCATACCGCCTTATCGATCGTTCCGGGACGTTTGTTTATTGTCTTCAGGGGTCGGTGTCCGAGTCGTGTTCGCAAGATGATGGGACTGGAGCCGGCCCAGTGATCCGTTATGTCAGGATATCACATGTGATGTGCCCAGCCACTGAGAGAGCCCGGGCCGAGCGCGTTTTGTGATGGAACATGGTGATTTGTCGAGGAGGCGTGGTGATCGAGCTGCGCGTGTGGTGATGGGCACATCCCGAGTGGATAAGGGTCGCGGGGAGCGCAGCGGGCAGCGGGGGTGTAGACGGGAACACGGAAGATGGCGGGGATGTAGACGGGGGGATTCACATATACTCACAACACACAAATACGGAGCGGGGAGTCCTAACACATAGACGGGGCCCGACCAGCGTTCAGAATGTTGAACATATGGCGGGGAGACGTTCAGGGTAAGCGGCCAGACTCGGGGCCGGTGTAGGATAGGTAGACGGGGCTCACAATCAGACTCGGGGGATTCACATAAACACACAACACACAAATTCGGGGCGGGGAGCCCTTGTAACACATAGACGGGTGCCGGCCGGGGGGTTCGGTACATCGGACGGCCGGTGGGGAGGCCGTTCGGAGCTTGTAGGTCCCGGCGGGATCTCGGGGGATGGGTGGTATATCTGGAATGCGATACCTAGAGTGTGTACACGCTCTACACCGGTCTCTCGCTGTAGCCCTGCGGACATCCCTTCCATTCATTCCCCATCACATCTGTTCCCCATCCCCTTCATCCCACACCTCGCCCCATCTCAAACAGGACCCTCGGGTCGAACAGGCCTCCGAGTCTCCAGACCCGGACTCCGTCGCAAGCCTTCAGCTTGGTCAAGTGCTGTCCTCATCTCAGACACCCGCACACCACACTAAGAATCTCTACACCGGGATATTACAGACTTACCAATGTTTTCGCATGTGGAACACTTAGCCGGACCGTAGTGCCTCGCAGATCCACTATTAGGATTACTTTTTGTTCAGGGATTGATCTGCATGCACTCGCAAAGCCTCACCACTGTCACAAGTTGCCCCTATCTACCTCTCACACGGTCAACACATGTCTTGTATAGGTGGCAGTTGAATGCCTGCCAGGATGTTAGCCCTGCGAGTTCTATGTGATATAGCTATTTGGTAATTATGGTTTGTTGAAACCATTTGCATCACCAGATGGGCTAGCACGAACTGCTAGACCTGAGAACACAAAGAGAGAGACATAGGGACAGAGGGAATGATCACAAGATGCACACGCAAGAACAAAGCAAAGGGGAATCATGATTGTGCCACATGCCAGTGGTGTGTCTAATGCTCTGTCTACATGTGTCTTCCTACCCCTCTACTCTCACTACCTTCCTCTCTCTTCTGGGCACAGCCCAGCCTCACCGCTGTCACAAGTTGCCCCTATCTACCTCTCACACGGTCAACACATGACCAATGTTCTAGCACATTCCATTCTATTCCACCACATTCCATTCTCATCATGTTCATACTACACCCACTATCAGCAGATCATTATATATACATCTATGACTCCCCGGGCCCTGTATTGTCATATACACTTACTGATAGGGCCCCACATCGTCAGACAGGCTTACTGTTATATTGATATAAGTAGATAGCGACTTAGACCTTGAGACCTTAGCTTATCCTCTTTGTCTCAAGGCTTACAAACCTTTAATATTATCTAACCTTTGTCTCAAGTGACTGGCATTCACTCTCAATCACAAGGATCAACATCTCATTACACCGCTGGTCTATCGACACCACTATAAGGTCCATCTGGGAATGACTACAAATACACATTGTAACAACCGCCACAGCAAGCTGATGTATATATAAATATGTCCTGCTTATCTGCATAAGAGAATGAGTTCTGGTTGGTCAGACAGTTAGAGGTGGTCCTGTACAAATATCCATGATTCCAGAAGATGCTTTCACTGTGCAGACCTGGGTTGGACTCACACAGGGCTACTTATGAGAGGGCCTTTGCACTTAGGTGGTGTCACAAGTTACACCTATCCACCTCTACACATGGTCAACTTGTGACCATACACAGACAGACCATACATGGACAACATTCCATCCTATTCCATTCCCATCACGAGTTTACTACAACCGCTACACTGAATAGATCCTCTTGTGTTCATCAGCACCATCTTCACAGATCGCACATCAGTACACATGCTGTCCACTATCAATGGATTTTTACATACACATCTATGACTCCCAAGCCCTGCATCATCAGATACAGTAGTATAAGTGGTCAGGGACTTGGACCTTGAGACCTTAGCTTATCTGCTTTGTCTCAAGGTGCAGTCTCACTTACTTTCTCACAAATACTATCTAACTTTGTCTCAATTGACTTATATTTGCTCCAAGCCACAAGGGCCAGTGCCTCATCACATTCAACATACACATATGTTCTACTTACATCAAGTCCTAACAATTTGCTTATCAGCACAAGAAGAATCCCTTCCAGGATTTACACCTGTTGCCTCATAACAATCTGGGTATGAGCTATGTTGTATCCTAACAGTCACCACCAAATTCCTGGGTTACATGAGCCATGTGAAACTATCCAAAAAGTGAGCAGTCTTGAAAGGCAGCAATATAAAAATGAACGAAGAAAAACAATTGTTTGCTTGTGCAGCAGGCTAAATTATGATTGGCTGGTTTAGAATACTATTAAGCTGATTATACACATAGGGTGCAAAATATCTGACGAGAGTGGGATTCGAACCCACGCCCTTTCGGACCAGATGTACTAGCTACAAAGCTGTAATAAGTCATCCAATGACTTGGTCTCCTTAGTCTGGCGCCTTAGACCGCTCGGCCATCTTGCCAGGTTTTCTATTGTAGTTGTTGCACATCTAATCCCCCTGATAATTTGTTAGAATCAAAGTCAAAATCACCCCTTATCACTTTTTCTATACTGTAAAATGAAGTCTCTAAGTCTCATTGAAAATGTTAACAGATGATATACATTTCATTAGCTAACTGTAAACAAATACATCCTAGCACTGTAATCCAGACTTTGTATTATAAGCATTGTATTGAATAACATTGAAAGGTTATGTTGTAATACTGGAGCAAGTGCTCCGACAAGGTGAGGCCCAGCAAGTCAGAGGTGAGTATGTAAAAGTCTGACAAGAGGTACACAACAATATCTGAGATATGAGAGAAGGGAAGGGGGAGGGGGTCCTGGAGGCCTTAATCTGAAAATATGAACCTCAAACAGATTTCACCTATGTCATGTTTGGAGCAAATTCCTAAAACCAGCCATTCAAGTAACAAGTTGGGCTTCATATTGTGCCCCGCAGGACAAATGTATCAAATGTTGTAATGTATTTGTCAGCACATCCCAATATATCACTCTTTTACCACCCAACTTTTCACTGAGCAGCTGGCAAGCTTAAAGTTAGAAAAACTGGTTTTTATTATTCTTGTGGCATGAGTCTCTCTTGGGTAAGTCAGCTACATGTATTAAACAATATACTTTTGACTCCAAAATGGTGTTTTGGTCTCTCTCCTCTCAAGTTATTCAGTGGTGCTCCCATCCACACAGAGCACATTATACTTCTAGCAGATATACCTTTGACTCAGAGTGCCTTTTTGGTTGGTCTCCCTTCCCTCCCCTTGTTGCTTGGGTTGTTCAGTGCTCACTTTGGAAGCTCCAGATTATAGGCTGACATTCTTGTTGGACAATGCCAACATCTTACATGAGTTTGTCTGCCCACTTTTGTCATGGGCGGCACTGTCAGTCTTGTAGCTCCTCACCACAGTTGGTTATCATCTACATCTACCCTTACCACCTGATCATAACAGACAATGCAAGGATTCATTTAACTTGTGCAGTAGAATAGCAGAGCACTACTACTATATATATACTGTTTGATATGTGTAGCTGACCTATCTGACACCTGCACCACAGCAATAAGAAACTACAAGTCAAGATTGTAGCTAACACATCCCAACAAACATTGATGCAAGTACTATATATGTACCATACATGTATGTGTTTTGATATGACTCCAATTGTTAGTGCTACAGTATATAAGGTGATTCATATGTATGTAAATACCTGCCGCAATTACTTGCTGAGTCTGAATCGCTGTGTGCACCTCATTTCCCAATTGTGCCCATGAGCGAGTGCATGCTCTTCTTACATGCCATGTTTTCCATAAGCTGAAGGTTGCACACAGTCTTGGGATCGATCATTGCCGGGTTCTGGATGGGGACATGGTGCATCAGCAGCAATGGTGTGGAGAAGCGCATGTTCAGGCAGCGTTAGGAGTACTTGAAGGTCACACAAACTGCAGAAATAGTGTGCATAGTATCTTCAATTGGAAGGTAGCAGCATATGTCCAATTTCGAATAATCAGACAAGAATGCTACTCATGTGCTCGTCATTGTGCATGCAAAGCTTGTGAATGGACTCAATACCTGCACAAGTTTCAGCTACCATCACAATCAGCATTCCAAGAGTGCTCACATCCCCATCATTCCAGTGCTTTTACCGAATCAGACAACACTCAACTAGCTCCCGGGGGCGCTCCTCCTGTGCATAATTGAGGAAGATGGATGACTTTGTGGATGATGTGCCCTGATTGGTTGCAAGTGCGCTATCAGGCACTAGAGTCAGTGACTCGGGGCATGTGCATAAGCATCCAATGCAGTAGTGCTTTCACTTACATAGCTCTGGCAGTCAGCAAGCCACAAGAAAGAAAAACCCAACAGGTCCAAGTCAGCACACTTGTATGTGTTGTAGAGATTCTAACCTGGCAGCTGGAGGGGTGTCCAGGGGTTGGACTGAGCTGGCCAGACAATAAGGGATGTGATCACTGATGTTCTGATGGGTCTCAGATGAGAACCCAAAGGTGTAACTGGCCAGTGTTCAACCCAAGGGTAGTGCTTAAGGTAGAGAGACCCAGCCCATAGGTGGGCGGAGTGAAGAGTGTGTGGTTAGGGCTAGGAACAGAGAGGGAGATGGCGGGGATGTAACTAAATGAATGGGAACGGGATGGGATGAGAAGGCTGGAGCCCGGCAGGTGGCTTGGAAAGAGAAACGAACAGAACCGGAGCCCGGCGGGCAACTCAGAGCAAATATATGGGGAAAGAGAATGTGAACCGGGACACAGGAAAGTGAACTCGGACTTGAAAACAAAGAGAAAGGGGGGAAACCAAGGTGTTTTATTGTGATGACCTACAGTCATATTTATAGGTAAATCATATGTAGGGAAGTCCTATGTAGTCCGTACATTGTACAGAGCTTGTACCGGCAGGCTGCACACCTCCAGTTGCCACATCGGTGAGACCGAGTCTCATACCGCCTTATTGCTCATTCAGGGATGTTCATTTATTGTCTTCGAGGGTCAGTGCCCGAGGCATGTTTGCAGGATGATGGGGACTGGGGCCAGCCCGGTGATCCATCATGTCACCATGTCACAAATGTTGTGTCAGCCACCAAGAGCCCGGGCCAAGCATATCATGAGGTGGAGGAACATGGTGATTCATGAGGGAGGTGTGGTGATCAAACTGCACATGCAGTGATGGGGATAGTATGTATAGACTTGGTGTGACGGTCGGTCGGTGCCTGGGCGAGTATCACATGGATAAACACCTCCGGGGACCGGTGGATGGGCCGGGGAGCATACAAGGGAACAAGGGGGATGGAGGGGATCTGGGTAGGGCTTCACATACATTGACAACACACAATTTTTGAGTGAGGAGACTCCTAACATATAGATGGGCACCGACCGGGGGTTCAGTATATTGGTTGGTCAGCGGGGAGGGTTTTCAGGGTGCATGGACTTGGGCAGGATGTCAGGGGATTGTTGGTATATCCAGAATGTAATACCTAGAGCATACACACACTTTACAGTGTGATGAAGCCAAGATTAAATGTGTACCTGCACAAGCATTACACACCCCGTGTCCTTGTCAAGCATAGTGAATCCGAGTTCAGGCCCAACACCATGACCTTGACAACTGCAAGGACAGAATTTCTCTCTGATGTGTAGGGGTGTGCACCATAACCCGTCTACAGTTGTATGTACAGGTCCGTCAATACGGGTCTGTACCCGTCCAGTCGGCAGCTTGCGCTAATTTTGCCCGTATCCGCTGACGGGTTTTTGAAGTACCATACGACCAGTACACCATATGGCCGTATACGGGCACCATATGGCTGTACGGCAATCTTATCATCAAGGGCATGTTTTGGCTGTATTTGCCTGTCTAATTAGCTTCCAAGTATTGCATATTCAATTATTACATCACCAGAATATCACTCAATTGCACTTTTGTTGAGATCATGAGGATTTATTGGTTGGCGGTAATGTGGTGCATCATAGAAAAGTTCTGATGTGAGATAAGTGATGTGCTGACGTGCCTCAGGAGCGCTCGTTTGAGGCTTCTGAGTAGATTTACCTATAGTTAAGAATATATATGACTCTTAGATGCTAATAATACCTCCACATATACTCCAGGGCTTCCTATTATATATTTTGTATTTTAACTATAAATTATGGTCGTACTAACCGTTGACGGCTGTATGACCACCCGTACCCGTGCCATTCGAGCCCCAATTTGTCAATGTACGGTCCGTATTGCTTACTGGTCGTCCCCGTTCCCCATCCGTATAAATTACGGTGCACACCCCTACTGATGCGGCAGTCTTTTGGACACACCGTCCACGGGTGCGATGCCCCGGGCCCATTGGCAGCCCTAGGGTGTGCAGAATCTCTATTTGTGATGTTTGATGACCAGGCGGATGGAGGGCGGGCGGGCTAGTGGTCACCTTCTAATTTAATATTTCTTGTGAGGCATTGCTATAAATTGAGTATAAACAGTTCAAAGTTCCATGATTATCCGCACCGCAAAGCCTGTATTATGAAGTCACGTCCATGGCACCCTCCTCATCCTCTTTTGTCACATCCATCGCCACCTCCACCTCCACCGCCTTCCCCTTGTCTGTCGCCGCCTCTCCCAAATCCATTCCTACATTGCCATTGCTGCCGTTTGCCTGAAGCGATTTAGGCATCTGCTCCCCCTCCCGCGCGATATAGCACCCCAGTCCCGCACTCCACACATACTCGTGGTTCAAAAGCTGCGTCAACACCTCGTACGCACGCACATTCGCAAACGGCACACCCGTCCGCGGGTCAAGGTACGGCGCGGGAAGGCCAGTAACGGGGCAGATTTGTTTCGGGCGCGCTAAAGCCAAGTCAGCACTAATCATAAGGTGACGAACATGAGAGACACATACATAGTGGTCGAGCTTTCCCGCTGTACACTTTCAGGTCTGCCCAGGGGACATCCGCACCGAAGAGCGCAGCCATCGTCGCCTCCCATGACGGCTTTTCCGCGTGGGGCGGAGGATACCCTGGTGCTGCCGGCGGCGGTGGGACCTCGTGCACGACATAGTTCTTGCACACCTTCTCCACGCGCTCCACCATGGGCGGCGGCACCGGTGCGTAATAATACGCGCCCTGTGGTGGTAGCATCGGAGTAGGCAGCGCAGACGAAGACGCAGACGCAAAGTTCTGCGCGGGATAATGCCCATAGCTCGCTCCAGACGCGGGCGAGAGCATCAGCACCCCCGGTGGATGCTGCGCGGTCACGGGTGGAAGCGGCGGAAGTGGCGGAAGAGGAGGCATGGGAACAGACACGCGCACCTCCTCCGCGCGACTGATCCAGCGCAACTTCGACCCCTCGACGCCCTTCCGGACGACGCGCGCACGCCGCCGCTTCTCCTCCTCCGCCGCGAGGTAGCCCCTGTGCTCGAGGATGTTGCCCTCCTCCGTGTCGAGCGCGCGCGCGAGCAGCTCGGATTGGGTGTAGGTCTTCTGCACGAGGATAGTTTTCTTGGGGAGAGTAGCCTGCGGTCGGGTGGAGGTAAGCTCGTGCGAAAGGGAAATACGACGGAGGGAGTGGCGCTCACTCGACGCTGGGCAGCAGTTTTGAGTCGCGAAGCGGTCTCGCTGGTGTTCAGCACGGTATGCGTGCGCCTGCTATGCCGCTTCTCGTCGCCCTTCCCCTTCCCCTTGCCTTTCGCCCCGCCCTTCGCCTTCGTCGGGAGCTTCTCCGCCGCGGGATCCCGCGCGAATGCAACGCGTCGCTTCCCCCGGCCAAGCGCGGGCTCTTCGACGGCGGCGGATGTGGACGCCTCAGCTTGAGCTTGAGGGTTGAAAGTCGCCTTGTTACGCGCATGCGCAATTGCGGTCGTACGCTCTGCACGCGTCCGAGCAACCTAACACAAACACAGCAAGATCAGTTACTTAGATATGGCACCGATATTGACAGACAGCCACAAGACTAACCCACCTTCCGCGCGCGCTGCTCCTCCTCATCCACGCCTTTCTCCCCTGCATCTGCATCCACCTGCGCAGTCTCTTCGTCCGTACTCTCAAAGTCCGAGCCGAATATGTCTTCCTCCTCTATATGATTGTGACGCCTTCTTAGCTCACCAGCACACATGGGGAAGATTAGAATGTATTTGGCGCACCTTTCTCGACAAAGAAATCCTTGTCGTCTTCGACGTCCTTGGTCAGATCTTCGAGGCCGAGCTCGGCGAGCGCAGCTTCCATCCTATCTCATAGGTCATTTGTTAATCGACATTGGTCATTGGTCTCGAGAGAGTAGGAAGAGGTAGAGGAAGAGAGACGCACCGGTTTCCGGCTGTACTCCGCTTTGGCCGGCGAGAGACGAGAGATTCGTCGTGTGCTCCGTCCATGGCAGTAGGTTGCTACTGGTATTTGGTAGGAGACTAGGCGTTGACGGGTTGGGGAGAGGTCCGAGATGGGCAGTGGACGGGAAAGGAAAGCGATACCTTGATCCGAATGTAGCAAGAGGCAACAAGTGCCGACGGATTTGAACCAAGACTGAAAGAGCAGTATTTGCAGCCAACCCTCCCGCTATGGTTTGTTGGGATGAGCGTCAGACAGGGACCTAAGGTTGAGCGCTGAGCGTCGGGAGATGAGAGAAGTATTGAAGGAGGCATACTATTGCGGCCGAAAACCCCGATCACAAAATGGCTTTAAGTTCCTGACACGACTGGCGAGGTCGCATCGCATATTCGTCCGCAATCCTTCCAAATGTCAAAAATATGCGGAAAGATAGTTGATTGCTTCTCAAATTAGATATATTAGAACTACTTTGTGACGCTCGCAGATTTTAGTCAAATGTTCAAAACAATTGTGCCACACGGATTCGGAAAGCCTCGGTAACCAAAGCCCCGGCAACTTATTTTCATTTTATTCTTCATTTTATCTAATTTTATTCTGCTACAGGGCTCCGCCCCACGTTACAGATCTCGTCTTCGGAGTAGGAGGTGTAGACTCGCTACCAGTAACGCACGCGAGCGGCTGTCCGAAAGAGGAAAAGGGGACAGCGAGCTCGCGAGCAGTGTTGAGTGCCCTGTTACGGTTCTTTTGGGCCTAGCTCGGGAATTAGTCTTTGGCACTAATCTCGCTGTCGGTGAGTCATGCCGCCACTGCAGGACCCCGGGAACCTGCGGAGCTCGGCCCAGACTGCGGCCACAGCAGTAACCAGCCTGTATATACAGCACAGGCGCTGGAATAGACACAGATCGTGTGGCTTCGGTGTAACAATGACACCAAGCAAACGAGAGATTTTGAAGGCTGGTTATAGGTACCCGTCAACATAGGCACCACACATCCGGGTTGTTCCGGGTTCCCATAAATATCGTCTCGCAGCGCGACAGTTGCTTTGCTTCAAGTGAGTTGTCTGATTGTGCCCTACATACATATCTACAGCATAGTCAATGCCATATTTTATAGTCTATCACATTCCTGGTGCGAAATAGTCATAAGGAGCCAAGTCTGCCAGCAGCGAGCTCGGCAACTCCATAAAATCACGATCATGGTCATACGAGCCCCATACTCCTGGGAAAGTTGTGTTTACTGATAGGTTGTAGAGGTTTGCAGAGGGCGAAGAGGGATATGGCCAGCTGGATTGGACAGAGTCAGACGGGGGCTGCTGCTGAGGGAAAGGCTGTCGAGTATGCAATGGTTCGGGGTGGTTGGGAAGTTGCATGGTGATATGATTTGTGGTGTTGTGACGGACCATGGTTGGTGCGGGCACGCCCTGAGAAAGAGTCTTGGGGACATTCTCTGCAGGTAGATTAGTCGTATGTACAAGGATCAGGACCCAACGAGACTGACCTTCTGAGAATGCTCTGCCTTTCTGCTGACTCGCGCTGCCCGGCTCTGAGAGTGCGGCCTGCTCAATGACGCGACGCTGTACTAGAGCTACAGTCTGTCATCAGCTGCCAAATATCAGGATAGAGGAAGCTGGAGGACTCACCGTGGCGATTTATGGAGCGGGCTATGCGAAACGAGTAGGTTGCAGGTTGGTCTCGGTAATGGATCCCAGTCGCGCGGTAGAGATCAATGCTGGCCATGGCTCGCCAATCATATTGCATGCCGCGAATGATACCAGCTAGCATGGTCAGATTCACGCCATCACGATATATATTCCGGTGTTGCTGTTCTCCAGAGTTCGTTGACAGTGTGGTGCCTTTCCAAATGGCTAAAGGGATCAGACTCGCGGGCTGGTATAAAGCTGCAAGTGCGAATTTATTGGTTTCAAGTTTGTCTGTTAACCAAGCTGCTCAGTGTTAGTATCAGCGACTGTCCTTCATAAGACAGTATTGAACTCACCCGATGCTTTTTTACCACCATTCCGAATTAATGTAAATGTGCCTTCGAGGTCCGCGTGTGGCTCGGAGGATGCGAGGCTGAGCATGGCCGCACGAACATCATGCGAGACATGGCCGCGCATCTCGTGGATGTTGCGTTTGAAGTGTGTGACGCATATGCGATAAAAGCGCTTGAGATGCTCGTAAGGGCCCAGGCTTCTAAGCAGGCGGCCGGATTCACGTGGACAGTAACCGGGTAAATCACGACACAAATATTCACAGAATAGCCCGACACCTATGTATGTGTGAGCTCTCATGGGTGTCATGCATCTTGTCGAAATATGTACACACCTAGTCCCTGGCCTTTGTGTGCATCGGCTATCCAAGCCTCAAATCCGTCCCCGTGGATATGTTTGAATCGGACAGGCAATGATGTATCGCTGGACGCGATTTCAAATATCCGTTTGAGCAGAATGAAATGAGCCCTCGCTGTCTGCGATGTTGTAAAAGCACGGGCCCCCACAACCGCTGCCAGCCGAAATCAGATAGTGTATATAGAAGAATTCATGATGAAAGCTCACATCGTTTGCTGTCGGCATCCCATGTCTCTATTTCGAACTCCTCCCACCCGTGCAGTCGCTTGAAAGATGTGTCGATAGAGAGCCGTTTGGCTCGCATCAGTTGCACCGACATTGACATCAGGATACACACTACGAGTGAAAACTCTTTTTCACCCGTATCCTTGTGGGTCTCTACACAGCGCACATACTGCTGGTCTGGTGGGAGTAGCTTGTGCTTCACGAGCAAATGAGAGGCCCCTATAAAAATTCATCAGAGCATCAGAGGAAAAATTGACTCCGATGAAAGCATGTGCGTACCGGCCAATCCTGTGCCCGCTGGGAAATGTTCCATGCGTAGTGCAGTAATATACCTCCGTACATGATCTAAGTTGCCAAGTGATGGATGCAGATCTGATAGCACAGGATCACGAAGTCCAGTCCAGTCCAATTGCTCGCGGAGGCCTGCTACGAATGCAGAGTCCAGAACAATCCGGCGGGGAGTCGCATCAGCAAGCTTCCAATCAAGCGATACAAGTAAAGACTTGAGGACCGCAACAAGTGCCGTGGGGGTTTTGATAGGAAGAGGTGGCGGGTGGGAATGTGGGTTGCGCGACACAATGACAACCTGTGGACAATCGAAAAGATTGTGTGGCACATATATATCATATGTGGTGGTACAGTCGTGAGACCATCGCCTAAGAACACCACACTTTAGTATGTTGTCTGCTTCACGATGCCAATTCGCTAATTATCACATGTTAGATCAAGATGAATTTTGAAGAAAGCTTTCGGAAATACTCACGACAAAGAGATTTTTGCTCTGACGGTGAGGCCATAAACCCGCAGGCCACCAGTGGGCCATATCCATGATGTTTAGCCACGGCTTCATGCTCGAAGACTCTGGCTTGATCATTTGATATCAATGCCGCCAAGTACGGAATATTGTACTCGTCAAGGTTTTGAAGGATAAGGTGAGAACGGCAATCTCGCTGATAGAATTCGCACCTGCAGGACTCTTTAGTAAACTTAATTCAAACAGAGATAGAGGATAAAGGCAAACTGACTGAACATAGGAACGTCCAAATTTGTCACCCTTTAAAATGACTCGCCCCTTGCAATTGGGATCCCGGGATGGCCGCCGAATTCGAGTATCATATACACGTGCTTCGTCATCCTCTGATTCGTCGTCTGTTGCCTGATTACTGTTGTCGCCATCTTGAGAGTGTGTGGCTGACGAGTTATCCATATCGAAAGAGCAGCCTTGGTCCTCAAGAACACAGAAGAAAGCCAAGGTCTTCATAAAAACCTCTTCTTCAGCATAGCTTGAATGTGGTACCGACGATGCTGGGACAGGTAATGTGGTGCGAGACGTGAAGTGATGCCCAACGTGGCTGGTGGAGTGTGGACAAGACGAGCATATTTTCAAGCCCTTGCCTGGTACGAGTGTTTTGTTAGCCACGTCTACTTCACATACTAATGACGACGAGCACTTACAGCTGGTGCTGACATGGGAACACGAGACAAGATCACCGTCTCCGTTTCTTAGAAGATAACACAGTGCATCTTTATGTCCGCCGTGTTTGTCCCCAAGTGAATACTGAAAGTCGGCTTTTGGATGCAAAAAGTCTGCCGGATTGACAGCAAAGCGGTGAGCAATTCTTTCGCCTGTACAGGATCCCGTTTCCGGATACTCGACCAGTGCACCCAGTGGATGATCAACCAAAGCATCGACTGCTGTCTTTTGGGTGAGACGATTGTGTTTGCCAAGAATTTCGGGTGGAGTGAATCTGCGGGCAGCAGGTGGCTCATAAAGCGATCCTAGGACAAGAGCCCGAGGCGGCACAGAGTTTTCCGAGTCAGGATTATGAGGGAGGTAGGTTTCTTCAGCATCTGAATCAGGAGCACATGGAGGGTCAGACAGAGATAGACCGACAGCTGCTAAAATCTGTTTCGCCTCATGTATGGCTGTGAGCTGTAATTCGGAGAGACTCATCCAATTATCGGGGACCCATAGTATGTTCCTGCTTCTTATAAAATGTCTGGTCGGCTAAGTTCTATGTTCCGAACAGAGTCGAAAGCAGTGGCGTAGTTTACGCACCAGAAATGCGAAGTTCGGGCCCATGTGAGTTTCGAACTTGATCTATTTTCGATTCACTGTTGAATTGCAGGGGGCTCGAATCACCGTCGCCGTCGCCAAGGGCAGCCTACAACTGAATGCCTGGTTTCGGATAGTACTTCGCGCATTCGCTGGCATGCACCAGAGAGGCTTCTCCCGTGAGCACGAGGTATGTTGAGCGTTGTTTTCGGGGCCCCGATGGCGGGCCCGCTTTGGAACCACTGTGAACTATCTTGAAACACAGCACGCCACCAGTTCAGAACCTCGATTTCTGGAGCACCTGTGGCTTTGGGCAACCCCTCTTTCTCCTATATATTTCAATTAGCTGAGGTTTGTATACTCTAGGAATTAATTGGAAGCTCGTCACCTAGCTAAAAATAATATCCAGGCCGCCAAGTCCCTCGATCTCAGCCGCATATCCCACAGGTCTTCAGCATATAAAGGCGAGTATTTTACCATGAATTCAACGGCTTATCGCATCTATGAACTCCCCTTCAGATTCCATCTTTCACCCTTGTGTGCAGCGCCAGCGAGGCAGCACCGAAATTATCATATATTCCCCAGAGATCAAGAGCATCGTCGAAATCGCATAGTATGTTGATTCGGTGTGTTGCCATTCACATATATCCTGACACTTTAGTACAGCCCAACTATGCCATGTGGTCAGCCCATCATAGCCTCAGGAATTCGAGAGTGGCTTCGCCGCCGTGGCCTCCTATGGCTCTGCTTTTGCTCTCTCAAGGCCAATGGCAATGCTGCTCTCTCAACCAGGATCGTAGATGCTGTGGAATCGGGAGACACTCTTGCTTTCTGTCACTATAGCCCCAGCCGCTGCGGATTATCCGGTAAGTTGTGTTGGTGCTCATGCTCACGATTTATCATCTGATCATCCATCATGCTAGTCAATCTGACTGTAGCAAGGGACACTGCATACCTCCGTTCTCACTACCCCGGCCTCCTCGTATCAGGTATTTACCATCGGCTGTACTGGATGTCACGCACTCATTTAATATTATAGGTCGTGATTTGGCCCCGAACTTCAAGGCCCTCGTCAACAATTTCAAAAATCGCACTGTCATCTTCGGAAATGGGGATGATCTAATTGCCCCATACTTCGAGGGTTATTGCGGGACTCACACATCGCAGTATCCCGGGCAGCATTTGAAGCAGCTGGCGGGACCGTTGTTGTATCACAGCCCAAGCATGGTCACGGGAACTGCTCGAAAAGCCGCTGGCTCCTACTCGACGGGTAAAGGAAAGCGGCGGGCGAGTGTTAGCTTTGGTATGTCCTAACACTCGTATTCATCTATCCCATCCTCACACTACTTTTCACAGAAGATAAACCCGACTATAAACTCACCTTCCGGTACTCGTCGGGCCTCTCCCTTAACATCAACGACTATTCACCCCCGTCTTCTCCGACACCTGCTTCAACTACCGCGGGCCCATCCAGATCAACTAACATGCAAACCAAGCGGCTTTTACAACACCTGGCGAATGGGAATGGTTTGACTAAGTACGAGTGGGAGGGATTGGTTGAGAAATGTGATGGCTGCCATATGTATTTTGAGGCTGCTAGTCTTCGGCAGCACATCAAATTGCTCTGTCGTAGGGGCTTAGAGTAAGGGATAGATATGGTCATCGCAGATTTACACTACGAGTGATAATAAAATCAGGCAATCAGTAGACCCTTAGGCTGCTTTCGCGGTGTCCGGAGTACAAGAACCGAATCAGTGTTAGCAGCGGGAGCAGGCGGCGGGAAAGCGGAGAAACCTTTGATCGCCGTAGCGCGATCTGTGGATCTGTAACAGGTCACTGTACACTCCTCGCGAGCGACTGGAAAGAACGGACGTGCACTACGCGGGCTCCGCCAAATTATGAGTGGGACTTCGAAAAATACTGCTGTTTGAAAAAACATCCAAAGCTTTAAATCCCCTCAAACCGATGCTCAAATTTTCCTTAAGTTTTTGCGAATTGTTTCGATGAGAAATACCCATGGCTTCCTCCTAAGACACTGAAAGTCCACATTCTGAGAATTGCAGCGTGAAGCACAACCAGGGCTGGCTAGATAATTCTCAGCAGGTCTAAGTGATCTTTCTGAACGATTTCACACAGCGCTGAGGTAAATCCCCCCCCCCTCTAGGCTTCTCTAGAGGCCAAATTGCTCTTACATTCCACCGAATAAAATCATAGAAAATCCAAGAAAATTTGAGAAGCGTTTTTGAGACATTCGAGGGTGTTCATAAATTTTCAAGTCAAAAAATTTCACAAGGTACAACTCAGGTTTGGCGGTGAAAACTCAGTGCGTTCCAGCGTAGTGCCGGTTTGTTTATTCCAGCCGCTTCGTGCCTCAGCCTTGGGAGTCCCGAAGCGGATGGTCACGAGCCTATAGGAGGTCCCCGGTATATAATCAATGCCATCCCTCCTTTACACCCAATAGAGCGCCAGGCAAGGCTCGGACCCCCGCCAGACGAGCTGTGCGGACTGTCCAAGGCGGCATATCCCGGCAACTTAAGCCTATGTGATACGCTATTAATTAGAAAATGTGGATAAAATATGAGAGCCATGCGGATTCTGTCACAAATGGTATCATTTGTTATATTCCCTGAAGATATATACCCAATTTTCCTTTGATAATTTGCTTATTGTTGTGGAGAAGTTCAAAAATGCGATTCCATTCATGATGAAATTTGAATACAGTAATATATGAAAAATGTGACAATACTTCGATGTGGGCATTCCCTGCCATGCCCCAGTCCGTGTCTCTGTGCGCTTCGCGGGCTCCATGACTTCGGCCATCCTCAATTTGATTGATTTGATGTGTTTTATTTCGCGTTAGTTGCCCAGGACAATACTATGATATGGAACTTTTGGAAGCAGCGCCGTATATCGAAGTTGAACCGTGGTGGCAAGGTGTAATATTCTTTCAAAGCATAGATACGTACTCATAAGTCCATTCGTGCATATTGCCGATACAACGCGTAGACAAAGTTCGAAAATAGGAAAAGCACACAACAATGCTCGCACCACGCCCCACAACCTCCACCACATATCACAGTTGGTAGGA
>KV417701.1:46007-64829 GCA_001630335.1 Athelia psychrophila
TCCTCACCAGCAATGTTCGGAGTCATGGGAAAGCCAGTAATGCAAGGGGTACGTCCCCCACGCCCCCCTCCTCATCCCCGCAGAGCTGATGGTGTTTTGGTGTTTTGGTGTTTTGGTGTTTGCCAGTCCCTGCACAGCGCCGACCAGCGCGTCGTCCTGTACCAGAAACACGACCAGCGCTTCTTCGTGCTCCCGCAGGACGCCGACACGCGCCAGGCCGCCGCCTTCCAGCGCGCCCTGCAGACGGGCCGGGCGCAGCCGAAGCAGCTGCACCCCGCGTTCGGCCTCGCGCCGGGCCTGGGCCCGCTGGACGTGCACGACCTGCGGTACATGCCGGAGGCGGACCTGCGCGCGCTGATGTGCAGGGGGGCGGACCGCGTGGTCGACATCAGCGAGAAGGCGGCGGTCATGTGTCTGGACATTGCTGTGAGTCGTGCTTTGCCGCGGGCGGAATAAGCCCTGGAGCGCTGACGGCTGCTAGTGGAAGGGGTATCGCGCGCAGGAGTACAAGCTCCCGGCGGACGGGGGCGACGTGCGCGCGCTCACGCGCGCCGCGCTCGCGATCGAGGTGGCGAAGGCGGTCCACGACTACATCAAGGTCCGTCTCCTAAATCTTTCGCTCCGCCCGGGTGCCGCAGCAGCTCACCGAGCGTACCACACCAGAGCAACACGCACCGCGTGCTGCTCGCGCGGGACCCCGGCGCGTTCACGGTGGACTGGGACATCCTGACCAAGATACGCGTGCTGGAGATCTACAACGTGTACACGAACCACTGGATGGTGCGGCTGGTGATGCTCGAGGCCGACGTCCAAGCGCGTACTGCTGCGAATTGAGCGGCAATTAGGCCAGTGAGCGACTGTTGATTGATTTTCCATATATTGTATTTTATGCCTTGTTTGATTGTCTGTTCCGTTCGAGGCTCGCTGATTTGCGTTTCATTTTCTTGGTTATTCTGCTGAGAACGGATCCCAATACCAATCCATTTCCACGATGAGCAGTATTGACTTGAAGTGAGAGACATACTGCGACACTTCGGAGGATCCCACTGGCCAAGGACGCGCCGAGGCAGCACTGAGGTGAACTGAGGAACAACGAGATGATTAAACGACTTGGTATATGTACAACAGACTTACTTTTCTCTCTCATCAGGCCATTTTCTTGCTCTCATTTGCACAAATCCTGGACAAGTGAGTCTTGGGTGCGCGTGATATGATCATGGAAAAGCACTCTGACTGCTAGAGCCAGAAATTCCATGCGGCAGGGATTCATATCGTTGAAAGGCGGGGGGACATGATGTATGCATAGGTTTGCATGCGATGGGCGTTCAACGTTCAAGGGCAGGAAAGAAAGAGGAAGGATGCGGCCACTGCGAGCCCCTGATTACACAATCACTGAGACGCCCGTGCCGCAGATTGGCCGCAGACCACTTCACCCCATCAACCGCGCGCGCGTAAAGGCATTAAACTGTAGGCGGAATCGCCATATAACCCTGCCTATAAAATGCATATGGTGAAGCTTCTATCTCGGACTTCTTGACAGCGCGGTGCAATGCTGCTCAGCGAGATCTTGCCGTCGCTCGCTTTGCTCTCAATCTCTCAGGGTGCGTTCGCGAAGCCAAGCCCGGGAAGTCCATTAGCCTCGTCGGCCTCAGCGTCTGGAATCATCCAGTCGACCTATACCGCGAGGGGAACATTCCCTACCTCGCTCTTCTCCAAATACTACAACCAGCCAACCGCTACACTGGCGCAACCCCAGCCTGGTCAGTCCCAGTAGCTGCAAATTGACAAGACGCTAATAGACCATCGCCGACATCAGTCGTCTCGGACCCCGTCACAGTGAGTGATCATGGCCGGCTTGCGGTGTGAGCCCACTCATCCGGACTGTAACTAGCATGAGACATACCCCTACGACTTGACCAACCCCAATACTATCCCTATCAATGATAAAAAAGACCCACACCCGCTTCCTCCCAAAGCCTCCTCCTCCCTTCTGCTTGCGCACGCGTTGTCCCAGGTCGAATCCATCGCCAAAAGCTCGGTCTTCGCAAACGATACATGCGGAAAATGTCTTGCGGGCTTGGAGGTCGCCAAATTCTTGGCTATGGCGGCACCACGGGAGGGACCCACCTTCGCCGTGGAACTATGCGAAAGGTATGCTTTCTCGAGTACATGCGCGGCATCCTATGGCATCAATGCGCTGGGAGGCGCGATCACGCAGGTCATAGGCAATGCCGATGTGGCCGGGCTCGACGGCCAGGCAAGTGATACCCCACTGATTCATGCTCGAATTTGAACTAACATGCCCGCGTAGATGATTTGACAAAACTTCTTCAGCTTGTGTCCTCTACCGCCGACATCCCCTCTCAACCTCGCCAACTGGTTTGCAAGCCCTAAGCCCGACCCGCTCCCGGCCCCTAAGACGCCCAGCGGCGAACGTCTCAAGGTCCTGCATATCTCCGATTTCCATCTTGATCCCAGTACGCTCCTCCTCTTGCTCAAGTTGTGAGACGCGCTCGGAATTGAACAAACATCGCTATGCAGGATACGGCACAGGCGCAGAAGCGAACTGCACGCTCTACATGTGCTGCCGCGCCAACGCCTTCAACCCCACCAGTCCTAACAAAACGCTCTCCCCTGCTCCTCGCTTTGGCGCGTACGGCTGGTGTGTTATTGAGATCTCAATGGTGTAATCTTGCCAAGATGTGTCAATTGACACGACATTGCAGCGATTCACCCATATCCCTGATCGCGTCCACTCTGGCCTCCATCCCTGAACTGGCGGGTACCAAGGACACTGGATTCGCGTGGACAGTGTACACTGGAGATTTGGTCTCGCACGACCCCGAGAACGAGCTTTCCAGGGATTATATCGAGTATACCGAGGTCAGCACTTACCCCTCGCAACCAAGTGCAGACTGCTGATATCATCAAACGACATTAGGCTATAATGTACGACCTCTTCAAGCGAACACTTGGGACCGGACCCGTCTATGCGGCCATAGGGAATCACGACAGCTACAACCAGTAAGCTCCCGTTTCTTCCCTGCATATCGCATTTGCTCACACCCGGTGCTCCAGGGCACAAGACGCGCCCCACGCCATCGGCGGTCCGCTTGCGGATCAGTTTAGCTGGTCGGCGCATCTCCGCATTCTCCTCTTACGTCTCTGACGACAGCTTTCAGGAACTATGACCATGTCGCGGAACTTTGGGATTATGAAGGCTGGCTGCCCGCGGCTGCCGTGAAGCAAGCGAAGAGCACCTACTCCGCCTACTCTGTTCAGCGCTCCGATGGGCTGAGAATCATCTCGCTCAACACCAATCTCTGTGAGAACCTTATTTGTACACCCTACTTTCACAGCTCTCAACCTTACTCTATGCAGGGTACAAGTAAGTGCTAGATGTCCTGATAGGGGGTAATTTCAAGGGGCTGACGGGCACTGAAGCGCGAATTACTTCAATTACATCAACATGACGGACCCGGATACATCTGGCATGCTGCGTTTTCTCACGGACGAGCTGCAAGATGCTGAGACTGCTGGCGATAGAGGTCTGTTAGCTGATCCCTTGGCTCAAGACTATGACTGACATTGCGAAGTTTGGATCATGGGTCACGTTCTCTCTGGATGGGATGCTACTTACCCATTGCTCAACCCTTCTAACCTCTGTGGGTCAACTTTCTATCCCTTTCAATTTTTGGATTCTGACATGCCCTTTCTAGTCTACCAAATGTACGTCGATATAACGTCTTTGCGCTGCTTATGTTGATCTCCATTGTCAGTGTCGATCGCTTCACCCCGCATGTGATTGCTAGTAAGTCCGCTTTCAGCAGCCTTGCGTTTTGGCCTGATGAGATCTGTGGTTAGACATATTCTTTGGCCATACCCATGAGGATCAGCTATCTGTATGTGCACGCTTCTATCTACTTGGAACGACAACCCACACTTCCATTAGATTTTCTATGCCAACAACGGCACTTCTATGAATGCGTCGACAGCGGGCACCGTTGCATGGGTGAGTACCCTTCGTGTTTTCTTCTTTTCGAATATCCCAATAATTCTCTTCTATCTTTAGATGGGGCCTTCAGTCACTCCTTTAGTAAATCTCAACGCAGGCTTCCGTGTCTACGAAGTCGATTCTGCGGTAGGTTGTGACGGGCATTTAGATGTGCGGCCGTACTAATATCGCCCAATTTCAGACGTTTGATATTGTCGACGCGCACACGTAAGCCTCATTCGGAGTACCCTGTCTTTGCGCCGACTAGCTAAAATTCCTGCAGTTGGAAGGCCGACGTCAGCACATTCCCTTCGCTTGACGGTCAAACGGAGTACGGGCCTGCCTACGCGTACGAATACAACACCCGCGAGGCTTACGGAGGAAATATCACGTCTTGGGGACCGAATGACCCCCTCAATGCGACGTGGTGGCACCTCGTGACTGAATGTGAGGGTCAATGCATATTTAGCGTTGGACATATCTCACTATGTGTGATCATTCAGCTATGGAGGCGAACTCGTCCCTAGTCACAGTGTGTATCTCAAACCAATCATAAGTCCTACCCAGTGCTGATTAGCACCAATCTAGGATTTCAATACCTACCAGGGCAAGAGCTCCTCGCTCTCACCATTGTGCACGGGCCCTTGTGTTGCTGCCAAAATTTGTTATATTCGTAGCGGCTCCGCACCAATTTCCAAGCAGAATTGTCTCTCTGGTTACGGAAGTGGTGGGTGTTCTGTACACTTGATGCCCATAATATTTCTGAACGGCTTGAAAAAGTTCAATGATGTGATTGTGAGGCAGGAATTGACATTCACTATGCAATACTATGATTCTTGGCACAATCGTCCACACGAACCATGAATCATCTTGAGAATTCTAGCCATCAAGTTGACGTCTTCCATTGAAAGTCAACAGTTGGAGCACAAGATGTCTGCTACAAACCTTGTACCGGCCTGCCACAACCACTGTATGTATTCTCGCTCAATCCCATAGCTGCTTCCTTTTTCCCCACCCTCCGCTCCCTGACTTCACGGCATGCATCTCGAAAAAAAAAATAGCTAATATATTATTGATAAAGACTGGCTCGACGCACCACACTTGCCGACCGTAAGACCGCCTGTACAGCTGCGACGGCCCTTCCACCCACCACAACTCATTCTGGCACTCACCCTTTTAAGTTCGCATGGATGTTTCTGGCCGAAACCCTTCGGGTTTGCCCCAATCCTAACTCACTCACCACACTGGCCCTTTTCCTTCTGATCTCGCGGCACTAAGTAACGAAGCGCATAAACTGTGCATCAGGTGCATTGACGGCACGCTCAGCATACGCGCCATTATAATAATATAGCTGATAGGTCTGTCGGACCCATAGCTGTGTCCTGTATCATAGTGTAGGAAGCTCAGTGTGCTAGATTGCTTATCCGGAAAGGAGTAGATTTGTGATGTATCGATGATATTGACAGTGATAACGCAGCGGTTACCATAAACGGGGGGCGTTGGTCATCGATATAATGTGACCAAAGGAAAGGAATGTAAGTCAGGTGGAAGTGGCCATATTTATCCACCCTTACTTCCAACCATAAAAGTAGACAGATATGTACAATGCAATGAGATCCCGCCATAATGATTTGCTGCAATTAGTCATCTGGAATAATGGCGTTGAATCTCAACAAACACCTGAAGGCTGTGTCAGCACGATCTACCCCGTCGAGACGTTTCGCGTACCTCAGCTGGCTGAGACGGGCGAGACTGGTGTGTACCAAACTTGAATGACTGAGATGGCTATATTTGACATCATTTTAAGTTGTGGTATCCCGCATGAAGGGTGGTACATACCCTCGAGTCCCACCGGCTGCCAATATCTACAGAGGCTTCAACAAGGGGACGTAGATCTCTGCACGCGTTGAGTGACGAGAGAACAGTATTACAGTACAGCTTGGGTATCAAAAATGACACTGCTAAAGAAAGCGTCAGTCGATGCCGATACATTTCCGCCGTTCAGTAGTTGCTCTCAACGAGATGATAAGGTTTGGGCTGAAGAAAATTGTAAGCAACGACGGCTTAGCATGCATCAAACTATACTCACAGTAGCCAAATACAGAATGAGGTCCGCTAGAGTGACAAGCATCGTAAATAAGCCATTCTGTATAGTGACTGGAGGACATGAGCGAGGGCTCAAAGAGGCTGAGGTTGTGAGAAACTCACCCTGCGTGATGTGATCCAGCAAGCGCTCTGTGGCTTTAAAGGAGGCCCTGTGGCGGCGCAGATGATAGGTCAAATTCACAGTAATGGTGATATCTGCAACCACAGCAGAAATTAGCCAGATCATAGCAATCGGTCTTATAGTTTCGAAGAGCGCAAAATCTCCGATCCAGTAGACGGCAATGCCAGTTCCAATACCTCCGAGGAAGGTAAGCAAAGCGCAGGCGACGATGAACAGTGTGAGCCAACGCTGATTCCCAAGTATATGTAGGCGCCATGCAAAGAACAATTCTACCATGCCTGCAACGATGCCCGCAATCGTAGGACCTGATGCCAGAAGCCAATCGGCCGATGTCACGAGTTGCCCCAACACGTTCATACATACAGATACTATACGGATACATTTACATACATCAAGAACATTCTAGCAACGGACTTTTAGATACATCGTCACGTGACCTGATTACTCTTGTATCATGTGGCTTGGTCCCCACGTGACTCATTAGTTATTACGCTTACGAACGCCGAACGACTTCGGACTTTTACATACGCATCTCTGACTCACCGGGCCCCGCTTCGTCAGACACCTTACTACACGTATTACTAAGCCTTACTCATTAGGACATATTCTCTCACGACTCTTTAGTATAAGTACATAGACCTGTCGACAGAGGATCCTTAGCTTATCCTCTTTGTCTTCAGGTATAGTTTATCTTTTCTACTTACGATTGCAAATGTTAACTTTGTCTTCAGACTTACGTTCGCTCTCGACAACGGTCGATCTCTCTCTCTCAACGTCTAAGACACCAACCTCGCTTATTAGCACCACGAAGAAGCCCTTCCGGGATTACGCACGTTACCTCGTAACAGCCGAGGCATAAGCCGCAATATTGCCCCAGCCGTCAATGAATAATGTGTAGAACCACATCATTGCTAGTACCGAGCTCAGCAGATCCAGGATAACCAAAGTTCCGACGAACAGTTTCTGCCATAGGCCATCGCTGGGAATTGTGTGGGTGTCAACAAGACGAGTCGCAAGCCAGCTGTTCTCACTTTTCAAAATGTTGAAAGTATGTAAATGCCTAGTGCACTGGCCGTTAACTATGCCTCGATTAAGTCTATGCATGAAGTCAATTCACCTGCACCAAGATAATGCCACACAGAATAAAACTGAGGATGCCACCTGCAGGATCCTCGATCAACTATAACCGGGAGATTAGAGAACATCTGCTGTAGAGTACACACCAATAAATATGACCCCAAAGGGATCAGTGATAGCGCTGGTCATGGTGCGGGCGACACGAGCAGCAATGGTTTCCCAGAGTGAGATGGGGGGTGTAAGTGGACTGGCTCTTTGAAACAGCGCATAGTTAGTGTTATATATATCGGAGATACGAGCTGTACTTATATGGGCATTCGGAGGAGTTCGAAATTGATCACCGAGCCAACTGTATTTGACCAGCGACACCGGCGATTACACCACAAAGCGTGGTGCCGTAACTTCAAGGTCTGAGCTTTCTTGTCGATGAGAGCATTTGCGATATCCAGCTTAGCTGTAGCCCGAAGGACTGTTTGAGTAAAAACCATGTTGCATGTGACGCCCTGAGATGGATGAGTGGGATTGCTAATGGGGATGTTTTTGTGAGGCGAGTTGGAGTGGAGCTAAGTGTCAATTGTAAAAATCAATTGAGTGGTGTTGAATAACATATAAAGTGTTACAGTATACATGTCATCGTCGATTCGTCTAAATCCATGATAAGTTCGGTGCAGCTTCAATTCATCGCTGCAGAAGCTGCTGGCTTCTGGTAGTCTGTGAATTAATTAAGTCCAATGCGGAGTGGCGTCTCTGAAATTGAAATATACGCACGTGTTTAGACTCGGTTCTAGTCTCTGAGTCTATCGACGAGACGGAGGAAGGTGTACACGGCCAAAGCTTCAACGGGATCAAAATGGGGTTGCGTAGACCTAAGTATGACTCAAAAAGAAACTGAAGTTTACCTTCGGTTTGACTCAAGTTCGGCGGCTGTCTCCCCAATCGCCGTTTGACACTAATTTAATTTGCCGTTTGACTTCACATTCTTGCCCTGAGTTTGACATCTGGTGATTCTGCAGTCGGCCCCCAGTTCAAAACGAGGTGAACACATATTGTATTACCTTGAGACACACATAAGTTTCAACTTGATCAGACTTGACCGGTACACTCTGCCAACGTTAGGTCCCGGAATCTGTACCCAATGTCTGTCCGCCCGCCACAATTCACAACAAAATTCAACATATATATAATATATTGTCCTTCCATGAGCAAATTTCACCTTTTCATTGTTCTTGTTCCTGGGGACGGATTTTGTGCCCAGGGCGGCACGAGCACCAGGAATCCAGCAGGCTTAATGTCAAACCAGCAGGCTTCCAAACCAGAACATTGCCGTACCCAATGCCCACGCCGAGGACGGTGGCACGAGCTGCTGCGAGAGCCAGGAATGGGCTGATGAGGCTCACAATATGCCGCAACTGTCTTGGTGGGTACTCAATTTCGCGAAACGCAGGAATTTCGCTAAGTGCTTCAAACTCCGCTGACACACGTGATGTTGAACTCTTGTTCCGCATCCGCTTCTTCGTCAGATCGTCCTGCTTTCACCTCCCCCCTCACCATCCCTGTTGACTGTTCAGTGTTCATGTTAGATGCTTGACCTGCGCTTTTCACCTCCCCTCCAGCTTACAGCTTTGGCCTATAGAAGCACTTGCTGGCGAATGGGTTGTCGGGCAGCATGGGGTGCCCTTTTGCAATGTAAGTCACAGGTCTGCATCTCAACCAGCGTGCACATCAGCTAATTTTCTGACACAGATACCATGGGCATCCCCGAGCACCAACCCTAGCCATCTTTGTACCTGCAGATATGTGACGTGTCCCGGACTATGTCCAACGCTTGTACGGGTCGAGGTGCGTCCCATTTACTTCATCCCCCTCTATTCCCACTTCCCCCCAACTCCTCTTCTCCCCCTCGCTTCGGCCCCGCCCTGTCTCCCCTTAGCCAACCCAGAACTGTACACATCACTCTATGAACAACGTTTCGGGCATGCAGACTGAATCGGGTGCACACTCGAGTACTAGGGCTGCACCAGGGAAAGTTTTCAATGAGTCCTTAATTATTGTAGTTCTCATGTACCTACTACTGTACTGTTGTCAATATATGATCTATACCTGAACGGTTTACAGATGTGCACGACAAATCAATAAATATGCCCTGGACGGCGCCGTGAGCCAGCTTGGGCCCTCACACCACTTGCTAAATATGGTATAGCGGCCAGGAGGTGACCACCGTCTCAACTTAAGTTCGGCCCCAATGACCCAAAACACGTTCAACTCCTGTTTGCCCTTTTGTTGGCGGCCAGGATTTGGTATGTGTCCACCTTAAGTCCTAGAAACAATCACGGTGTGTATGTGCCCGTGTAGATTGAATTGCTACCAATAGAGCACTTATTGCCTTCACGCAGTGGTGGAATAGCTCGTAAACGGTTGGAATCAAGCTGGAGTCGAGTTTAGCATGATGCGTCATGTGTGCCCCTTCCGCCAAGAACAAATAAATCAATACATCAATATGGTCACAAAGGCTACAGGGTATCCCCGTCACATGACACACCCCGGCAAATGACACACCCCGGCAAATCAGCTTGTATCGTAGCCTCAATGCATCGGGTGATCCTCATTTTTTTTGAGTTATTCTCCATGTTATTATGTACATTTGTAGTGCAGGAATGGTGATTTCATCGAGCCCAAATACACAGGCAAGCACAACATTGGTGGTAGACGCTATGCTACCCGTGTGAAAATTTTGTTGCAGAAGCTCTCCAAAATTATTGGAGTACAAAAGAGCTCAGTATCGACCTAAATATGAATAGTAGGTACTTTACTGATGATCTGAGGCTTTGAAGTATACAAAAAGGTGATGTATTTGCATAGCTACGAGGCACTCTGTAACGAGAGTCAAAAAGCCCGAATCTAATTGATGACACGCGGGCGACGCGACTCGCGTCTGTCTGCCCTTGGCTGTTTTGACATATCTCCTGGTGCTTTTTGATATTCCTCTCCTCACATGGTACGGGCACTCAGTAAAGATGCCAAATGCGAAAAATCTCGCAAAAACTTTGAGGAGAAAGTGGTTGAAGCTGTCACTGCTTACCGTGCTGCTAAAGCTGAAGGCACTAAAGGTGTCACATATCGGACTCTAGGAGAGCTATATGGAATCCCATTCAAGACAATACAGCGGCATTTCAAAACTGATCAGCCGACGCTCTCTCAGTCCAGGGCCAAACAAGGCCGTCTCTCCCCCGAAGAAGACAAGGTGGTTCTAGAGAATGTTCTTTTTCTCGCAAAGCGTGGTGTGCCACCATCTCAAAAGGATATAAGCCGGCGCGCATGGTCCATTGTCATGGCCCGTGATGGTCCAAATGCAAAGCCTATTGGAGCCAATTGGGCAGACCGCTGGATCACACGTCACCGAAACGAGCTCGGAAAGTATTGGGGCATGCGGATTGATTCCAAACGGGGCCAGGCCGTGAATCCAACAAGTAACCAGGAATGGTGGGATATGACCGAGGATACATTTGTCAGCAAAGATATCAAGCCATGGCGGAAGTGGGGAGCAGATGAGATTGGGATCGAGATGGGCTATGCACCCCGCCGCCGTGTTGTTGGTCCCATAGGCCAGAAGACTCAACATGATCAAGGAGATGGCAACCGCGAGATGGTGACTGTGATGAACACCATTTGTGCAGATGGGACATATCTCAAACCTTTCGTGATTTACAAGGGCAAGAACATCCTTTCACGGTGGGGGGCTCAGAACAATCCACTCGATGCAACGTGAGCACTTTAGGATCACAACACAGCATTCAACTGATCTCTTGATAGCATTGCAGTATCGGAAAATGGTTGGATTGACAACGAACTTGGGGTTGACTACATCCGAGATTTCGATGAACAGACTCGTGACGACACAGGCGAGGTTCGGTGGCTGGCTATCGATGGCCATGGCAGCCATGTCACAAATGAGTTTATTGATTATGCAGAGAATCATGACATTGAGCTTGGATGCTATATCCCGCACAGTACTCATGTTTACCAGGGGCTTGATGTGGGAGTTCATGGCCCGTTGAAGACTTACTGGGGCCAGGAGCGGAATAAGCTGGAGGAGGATGGCAAAGTGGTCACCAAAGACAATTTTGTAGAGGTGTGTTCTAAGGCCCACATGAAGGCCTTCACACGGGAGAA
The DNA here is from genome assembly GCA_001630335.1 of Athelia psychrophila. Taxonomy (NCBI): domain Eukaryota; kingdom Fungi; phylum Basidiomycota; class Agaricomycetes; order Atheliales; family Atheliaceae; genus Athelia; species Athelia psychrophila. The sequence goes on from KV417701.1 coordinate 57,476, forward strand.
TATTCTGGCAGCATTTCGAAAGACTGGACTTGAGCCATTCAACCCTGCCGTAGTCACCGAGGACATGCTGGCCCCGAGTCAAGAAACATCAATTCAATTTGGCACTGCTCTCCCGACAGTACAATCGGGGCCTGTGGATACTGTTCTGCAGGTATTGCACTAAGTCAACATTCCCGCGCCCACGGATGACCAGGAAAATCATATGATCATTGCTACCCCTCCCCGCACCCGTCACCATTCTTCCCGTAACCCTTTGACTCCCAGATCTCAGAACATCGACCCCTCTCTACTGTCACCTGTTGCTCAGCATGCAAGATTGCTGACTAACCATCTCCGTGAGGATGGGTTCGCATTTTTAGTTCCTGGCAATGACACAATCACTTCTCAAATGGACATTCCTGAGCCGGAAATCACTCACATTCCCATGTTATCGTTGGATGTGGATATGGATCTTGACGACGAGGATAGTACCTGCAAGAGCCGTCATCAGTTGATGGAGGATAATGCAGTTCTGAGATCTAACTTACTCAAGGCTCGGGAACATGACAAAGAGCGGAATTCAGTTCTTGTCCGAGCTAATGCTCAGTTAGTCGTCCAGGGACTACATGCAGCACAGCTCAAGCGAAAGCTTTTCACCAAAGAGCAGAAAAAGGAGACCACCGGGACGAAGAGGCGGAAACTGCTGGCAAGTAGGTGGGGACGGCATCTGACCAGTAGGAAGTTTCGGGATGCCCTGAAGAAATTAGAGTTGGAAGACAATATGGCAGCGAGGGAAAAGCAGAGAAAAAAGTCAATCCGGGAGCTCAGAAAGGAGAAGAGAGAGTGGAGGCAGGCTGAGGTGAAGCGGAGACAGCAGCAGCGAAAGATTGACATTGAACGGTGGGAACACGATCGCGATCGGGCAAGGGCTGCAAAAGAGAAAGTTCCAGCAAAGCCCAAAGCTGTCAAGCGAGCTGATACCCCAGGCAGTATCGTAGAGAGGCTCGAAGAGCTCGAAGAAGAAGCAGGGGGCGAGACAGATGAAGACGACGAGGACGAGGACGACGAGTGATCGGTTGTGTCATTTGATGGGGTGATCGGAAATTGACACATTTTCTGCACCATGCGCGTTTACCACATTCCAACAATTCAACTTGCTTCAAATTTCAGAATCGTGATGGCACTCTACTGTAAATTCCAAGTGTCGAAAAGAAATTGAAAAAAAGAGCGCTATGCAAGGGTATGAGACACATCACAAACTGTGTGTCATGTGACGGGGATACCCTGTATGTAGTTGAAAATGAATCTGGATAATATACTCGGGGTATACCCTGATATACCTCAATCGCTGTGCCAATTTATTGGATTGTGATTTGTGCATACATCGATGGTTGATCATGCATCGATCATGAGCGGAAAGGGGGAGAAGTGAGGCAAGAGAGGGCAAGAGTAAAGACGAGAAAGCGGAAGGGGCCGGACTGGGCCGGGGCGCCATGCCGTCATCCTAAAATTGCCATCTTCTTGCCTTTTCGAGCTCAGTACTCAGAGGTACTCAGCGCTCAACAGACTTCAACAGATCGATTACACATGCATGTCTTTGACCAGAAGAAAGCCATCTAGCTCGGAAGCCCCTTCTTCCAAATTCATCCAGGAGCCTCCCTCAATGGAAGAGAATGATGAACACCAGGCAACACACGCTGTTACCAGTGCATCGATGGGACTGCCACTAAACCCAGCTACCGGGGTTGAACTCCAGATCAAACTGTTCTCGTGACATATTCATGTCCTGACTCTGCTTAACAGGCATCTTTCATTACTATTGGCACATCGGAGCACGCTTCAGTCATCAACATCGCGGGCGATTTTGTTGATGGAAAACACTTGGACGGGAGTGGGACTGATGCACTGAAAGCTATTCACCCAGCAACTTGGGGGCAGTACCAAATCGGGATTTGTTTTCCATCACTCAAAATTAGACCAAGTAGCGTTCCCGGATTTCACTAAGTGGGAGCGGCTGGAGGTGATTGCAGGGACGAGGGTTCTTAGATACATTCTCAACGGCAGGTATTGGGATTTAAATGATATTTTCTTGTCAAAATGCGTCAAGTAAAAATACAAGTGCAAAGTACTAAGTGGGAAAGGGAGAGTTGAAAGGAATACTATGAGAGGATAACTGAATGGAACGTGGAGGAGAAGGACAGGGGGAGCAGAGCGCGGGTGCATGCTATACCATATGTAGTCCTGCCCGTTGATCTTCACTTCCCCTACGCGACACGTCCCCCATCCTGCCCTGCACTGCTCGTCGTATCCACTGTCGCGGTTCGTGACGTGTCAGAGCCCATGTCGTTATTGCTGTTCGCTGGCAACGCGCTGTGCTTGCTGGCGTGTTACGAGGCGCTGGCGTGTTACTGACGTTGGTGGTAGGCTGTGCTGATGTTGGGGAGGGTGCGTCGAAGGAAGCGGCGAGAACACAGTCACAGAGGGCGAGGGGGACGGTGTAAGACGTGGAGGCGAGAGAAGGGGAATGACCAAGTCGTAGTGGGACTACATAGCACCAAAATCTCAAGACGCGCCCACGTGCCGCGGGCCCTTTGACTGCCCCCAAACTGCTGGGTGAATTGCTTTTACTGACTGATGCAGACAAAGGTAAGTATATCTTCCCTATAACAATTACAGAAGCCCCCATGCTGATTCAATGATGAATACTCGCGAAGTCTGTCGATGGTTAGCTGCCCCTGATGTGTCTGGGAACCATAAGGCAGCGCGAAAGATTCGTCATTCGCAGCACGGCTCTTGGTTTGTCCACGGGGAAGGCTTTATGCGATGGAAAGAGTTCCCAGATCAGCCTCTGTGGCTGTATGGATCCCGTGAGTCTTTAGGTGATGGTGGCAGTCAACGCTCTCGCTGAACGACCTACGCAGCTGGGTGCGGAAAGACCATCATTTGGTCAGCCATTCTCTGTTTCTTCTGATTGCTCACGAGTTCTTGCTGAAACACATTACTCGCTCAGTTCGTCTGTGATAGACGACCTAACGATGCATTGCGAACGGAACCCGTCGTTTGCGTGCGCCTACTTCTTTTTCGATGGCAGGAATCTTGAGGGCGAATTATCCATCCAGGAAAAATATATTCGCTCGCTCATTCGGCAACTCTGGGACTATCTTGGTAGAATGCCCGCAGCATTACTAGGCATATACAGCACTCGCTCCAGCCATCCCCAGCCATCCATCGAAGCCCTTCAAGACACTCTTCAAACAATTATCGGCGACTTTCAGGAAGTTTACATTGTCATTGACGTGCTAGATGCATGTACCGATAGAGACGAACTTCTGGTCTGGGTCAAAAATCTGGCGGGCTGGAAAGAAGGGAAACTTCATCTAATATTATCAAGCCGCCCAGAGCTCGACATAGATGATCACTGGGCTGCACTTGATTATTTTGAACGCATACGTTTCGCAGGTGGCTCGGGAAATCCTGATATTGTGAACTACGTTGACGATATGCTCCCGGAAAATGGAAAATGGACACCAGAAACTCATGCTTTGGTGAGAAACGTGTCACTGGAAAGGGCGGACGGGAGGTTAATAAAAATTACATGTCTCTTTCACGGTCTAACCATTTTTTCCAGCTTCCGATAGGTCGCTTTGCAATTCAAGCAGTTGTTGCAATGCGCTAATTTACGGACGCTGAAGAATCAATTGAGGGTACTGCCAAAGTATTTAGAGGCGACATACCAGCGCATGCTTTGCAGGGATCCGATGCCGATGACCTCAAGGCGTTATCACATTGGGTAGGTAGCGCTCTCTGCTTGTCCCATCACAGTCGAAGAATTCGCCGAGGTTACCAGTATCGGCCTCGAATGTGGTACAAGACCATGCTACAACCCCGAGCTGAAATATACCGGATTCTCGTGATGCTCTCACCGTTTATTCGGGCTTGTAAGATAAAGATACAGAGTGTTCAGTTTGATCTGACTTATGTACGAACTGTGTAAAACTAATTGCAAACTTGCGTCAAAGTGAAAGTATACATTTTGCACACCTTGAGCACGCATTCATGGGCAGTTACAGAGTCAATATACAACATGCTAATATAGCATTGCGAGTTTGTTGTGCATTTTCCAGATATAACTTTACAAAAGTGGTTTGATCAGCTCAAGATTGGCTGCAAAATAATTGAGCAACAGACGGTTTTCGAGAGGGCTTCGGACCTACCTGTTAGGCTGTTGGTGCACTAGTGGGCGTCAGGGGAGCGTACGCGCCGCGCTAGCCTGACGATTGAGAATCAGGGGTAGTTTCTGTTGGCCTACGAGTTATAGGGAAGGGCTCAGGACGAGGGGAAGCGGAGGGGGAGGCGGTGGCGTGGGCGGTGGAAGAAGAAGAAGAAGCGGAGGGGGAGGGTATGGGAGGTTTTGAAGTTTAAGAGCAGGGGGCGGGGCCAGTGGTGATGTAGGGGGCGGCCTGGGTGCGACGACTTGTCGTGGGCGCTAAGTACACGTAGAGCCTAGAGGCGCTGCGCAAGGTCGGGTCCCATGCTCACCTCGTACTCGCGCAAGCATCCCATCGGCACGCACGACTCCTAGAGGAACGCCACGCCACGCTTCACCTCGCTCCACTGGACGCGCCCCCACCATTCCCTTACGTTCGCACGCGGCCACCACCTCAAGGTCTACACCTACCAGCGCAGCAACCACGGCGGCGGCCTCCGCTCCTCCCTCCCGACGGTCCCCGTGGTGCGCTACCGGATATTGCGCGCGCCTGTGAGTCAGTCATAGCTCATGCAAGGACAAGCCACAAATTAAAATGGAACTGTCGTCGTCATACCAAGGAGAAGCAGGTGAAGCGTCAGGGGGACCGCGGGAGTGGCTGTAGCGGGTTGGCGGGCAGGGTCTACAATTGTTGTAACAGCAAGGGGGGCGAGCGGTCGTCGAGGGGCAGGCGCGCGGTGAAGTCAGGTGTGTGGAGCGGGCACACGGGGTCGTAGAGGTAGTGGAACACGGCGCCGTAGGCGTGCAGCACCACGGTCTACGAGGGCAGCGGCGTGCGTCTTCAGTCCTACACGACCACGGTGCGTTCGCGCCGCTAGACCGGGACCACGGGCGGGTAGCACGCGTCGAAGACCGGGCGGAGCTGCAGGGTGTTGAGGTGTAGAGGGCACGGCTGCGGCTGCGGGTCTATGCGCGGCAGCAACGATTTCAGGTGCGACGAGTGTATCGAGGGGAGGCCCCGCAGCGGGTGAACCCACTGGCAGGGGCACAGCCGCGCGGTCTATATGCAGCTGAGCCGCTCGCGCTGCCGCTGGTGCAAGACCGTCGAGGTCGACTCGTCCAAGTCCATCTTCAGTAGATGGTAGGGGCCGCGTAGCTCGTGGGCGAGCCCGTCCCACCCCTAGAACGCCCGGAACAAGCACTGGCGGGGACACCTCGAACCGTCTCGCGGCCCCGCACGCATTTCGCCCGCACGCACGAGCGCGACGTACCGCTCGCGCCACAGCCACCTCCGCCGTCCGCCACGGAGCACCATCCTGTCCTGCGCGAACAAGTCGCCCTGCGGCCACCGCCGCCGCTCCGCACGCCACACGGGACCCCTCGGGCGCAAGACCAAGCTCCTCCTCTACCGCTCTCTCCTCTCCCTCCTCTCCCGCCGCCAGTACAGAACGAGCAGCGCCAAGCACTACTTGGACAGGGCGACTAGAGCTAGCGCGATATGGTTCATATTATATAAAAGTCAGCGCCACCTTATACTCGTGTAAACCCACCCCTGCATGCTGACGCCCACACCTTGCTCTGGCGAAATAAAGCCCAAACCGGACACCTCCATGTATCAGGGCACAATGTTGCAGGTCGGCCGAGAGCTACGGCGGAAAGGACTAATGCGGAGGCGACCGGACGGCCGAGTCTGAGAGTCTGTGTAGCTACGGGGGGCTACTCGCGAAGTGCCCGCTGTGACCCGCCCTAAACCTCTCTTTGCCCAACCTTCACTCCAAGCGCCACTCCAGCCCGGACAAGGCGCTCGGACTAGAAAACGGACGAAAGCTCCCTCTACTCGGATAACTACGTCGTAACTCCCGTACATACTCTCTACCTCACTCTCCGCAGAAACGGAGACTCGCTCTCGCTACTGCTCTTCCACAAAACCCTACGCTGTAACTTCGTCCTCCTGTTCGCTTTTGGTTAACCGTCCTGTTCCGCTCCGCCCGCACTTGTACGGCAATTGTAGTGCACTGGCGCGGAAGAAGAAGGAGGAAGGTTGTGAGTTCAGGTAGCAGCTAGCGTCTTGGACGGACCGATTTTCGGTAAGCAATTGTACCGGTTGGCAGTTGACGCTTGGTAGGCGTCACAGAAACTGCGCAACACGCTCCGAGAATTCGGGCCACGCCTAGATAAGGCCTCGCTACTCGTCTGTTACCTTACCAACGTGTGTTTCAAGCTCCGTCTCAGAAAACGTCTCTTTACCATGTCTCTTGAGCTGGGTTATATGTTCTTCTCGGACCTACGCGAGCTAGGGCAAAAGTCTTTCAGAAAAGGTCCCCCAACCTCGAACACGCATTTGTTGAGACTATCTCTCTGCCGTAAAAAGCTCATATAGCTTAAGTGGCTCCTCCCCTACTACCTCGTTCTGCTTAAACCCTTGCGACCGATAGTTTAAACCCGGTGACTCGTAGAACCCGTGACACCCTGCGGCAGATGCCTCCGCACCTCCTAGGTGTAGCTTCTCTGCGCCTGCTTACCTAACTATGCAGCGTAGAACTATCGAGAGGGCCACAAAGCCGGTCACTAAGCCGGTCGGTTGCCCGCTCACGGTTTTTGGTATGGACTCGACGACCTCTCCTAGGCCCTATGGCTAGAGTGTCTCGAACACCGCCGTTGGGGCTGTTTTGGTGTTAGCAGGACCCGCCGAGGCCCGCGCTCGAGGTTTCCAAGTAGACCGTGAGTACTATAACAGAAGAGGTGTAGAAGGCGCCCGCCCAGTCGATCGTCAGCGCGTGGAGCAAGTTTAGTTTACGTGCTGGAGCATGGCCTTCAGGGAGGACTCGGGGTTAGTATAACCTAACTATAAAAGGGGTAGCTACTAAGGGAGGGACGACAGGGACTCACACGCGGTCTCGGGGTTAGCGTTACCTAGCTTGAAGTAGGGTAGCTAAGACGGCACTTGTTGTAGTGTCTTAGTCGCGGTCTCGGGGTTAGTGTAACCTAGCTGGACCAGGGGTAGCTACTGAGGTACGCGCCATGGAAACTGCGTCGTGGCCTCGGGGTCAGTGTAACCTAGCTAGATATGGGGGTCCAGCTATCGAGTTTATAGGGACTTAGTCGTGGTCTTGGACGTAGCTATTAAGACCTCGAGATGGGATATCTACAGTAGCCGGGTGGACTGTG
>KV417701.1:76440-87843 GCA_001630335.1 Athelia psychrophila
AGGGGACTTCCCTCCGTTACTGGAGGAGGGTCGACGGGCGATGAGAAACGCAGCGGTCTGCATCGCCTCAGCCCAGAAAGACCTCGGTAGGCCCGACTCGATGAGCATGGCCGTAGCGTTGTAGCACAGAGTTTGGTTCATCCGTTCTGCGACTCCGTTCTGCGACTGAGTATCGGCAGCACTGATTTCGTGGTAGGTGCCCTCCGTGATGAGTTGGGCTTTGAACTTTGCGGAGCCGGTATCACCAGAGCCCAGTTCAGGGGCGCCATCTGTCCGGAAGAAATCGATGAAGTTCGGTGAGAACTGGAAGGAGCCGACTTCGAATTTGTAGAATGCGCGAGCATCGGTTTTGAATTTGTTGTACGAGTCCTGGGCCTCGCTCTTTTTCTTCAAGAAGTAGATCCAGGGGAGCTCCAGGTAATCACAAATAAATGTGATCCAGTAGATACTCCCACTGCGTGAGGCAGGTGTTACTGGCCCTCCGATGTCACAGTGAATGAGCTGGAACGGACGCGTGGCCCGCTGACGAGGCACCTTGAGCGAGAGGCGCTTGTGTTTCCCTAGGTGGCATGGTTCGCAGAATTCGGGGGTGCCCGATAGTCTTTCGACACCCTTGAGTTGCCCAGAGTTGGCCATCTTCGTCAAGGATTGGAAGTTGAGGTGACCGATGCGCCGATGCATGGTATTGATGTCGACGACAGCATGCGCAGATTCACTGCGGAATGTGGTGGCTTTCGCCATGACGCGGTATGTACCACCCTTCTGGACAGCTCGTAGTACAACTTTTCCGTCTCGGACCACCTTCGCAGTACCGTAGTCGAACGTTGAGATGAGGCCGTACTTGGCGAGTTTGCTTACGGAGATGAGGGATATGACAAAGTCAGGTACAAGGAGGGCATTCGTGACGCGGATGGTACCCGAACCAGTGTTCAGGCGGATTGTACCGACAGCGAGTGCGAAGACCTCTGAGTCGTCTCCGAAACCGATGGGGCGCGGAGGATTGAGGGCTCTCAGAGATTCGGGCTCGCAACCATTCCACGTAGGGTACCATGGTGGATGATGCACCAGTGTCGAGAAGCATGTGGCCTTTGGTGTCGGGTTCAGACGAGATATACGCGTTAATGTTCCACTTGGATTCAGCAGATACATGAGTACGGCCCATCATGGCAACTTCGCCATCCTCGTTGTACTCTTCCGTGTCCTCCTGCGCACTATGCCCCTCCTCTTTTGCTTTCCCCTTGCCTTTGTACCCTCTCTTCTTCTCTGCTTCCTGCTTCTTGAGCGCGAAGCACTCCGGGGTATTGTGCGAGACATTGTCCTTATGCAGTGAGCAATAGAACTTTTGTGTCTGCGACGACGAGCGCGATGGAGTTGCACTGAGTGCGGACTCAGAGGATGAGGCCGCAGCTGCCGATGTCGACGAGGGTTTTCCAGCGGCGCGTATGAGCGCGTTCGTAGTGAAGTGCGCCTCGACGTGAGCAAACGTCAGTACGTCGTTCTTCGCGACACTGCTCGTGATGGTCGACCATAGTTGCGCGTTTTCGGGCGTGTCTGGGAGCGTGTAGAGGAGCACGAAGACGTAGATGGTATCGTCGAGGGGGAAGCCGAGTGCCGTGAGGGTGTGCTGGTACACGCGTAGGCGTGAGACGAGCTCGGAGATCTCTTCCTTCCCGTCCCATTTTGTATCAACCAGGCCTTTGAACGCCAGGAAGGCTCGAGGGCCCGTGTTGGTCCCCTCGAACTCGAGGGTGAGGGACGTCATCAAGTCCTTGGACGTTTTGGCGTCCATAAACTCGATCGCCAAAGTATCATCCAGGTGATCCTGAATGATGCTGATGGCTTTTCGATCACGGGCTTCCCATGTGTCGCGAGAGTGTGAGACGGTGGAGATCGAGGGAGGATAGATCGAGGGATAGATGGCGGAGGCGGAGGAGTTGACCTGTGATGCGACCTGCGACGAGTAATGTACGACCTCGCCGTAAGCGAAACCCGTGACGCCAGCGGCGTCGAACTTGCTTCTGATTCGCATTTTCCACAGCGGCCATTTGTCGACGGACCGGAGTATCGGACAGGCGACGACGTCTGTCATGTCGTTTTGAGTGGTGATCACAGGGGATCGCCGACGTCGAATCGAGGTTTGTGTGTGGGTGATCGCAGGAGATCGCCGATGTCAAAAACCGGATGAGGCTTCGACCTTGTGTTCTTCTCTATGGGTGTAGTTGCACAGACTAGGCGCAACGGGGCTACAAAACCTGAGAGAATACGTAGTAATCGAGCCTAAACAAGAACGCGGAGAGCGTCTTCAGCGTCTGCGTTATGCAATAAGTCGCTATGATTATCCGTACCTAAACAAGAACGCGGAGAGCGTCTACGCGATACGGTGAGTAAATGTATATGTAAGTATGTGATATGAGAGCTTACCTTCAGCGTCTGCGTTATGCAATAAGTCGCTGAAGGAAAGGGATATGTAAACGAAAAGAAAATAGATAGGACTCGAAGGCCACGTGCGCTGCGTCGCCCCAAACCGGTCTCAAGTGCTCGCGCCACACTTAGATTCCAACAAAGCTCACAAGAACAGTTGTCTATATTCCAGGACGTCGTCTGGTTGTCAGCAATGAAGCCAAGCAATGCGGGCACAACGCCTCAAAATCCAGCTCTCGTGGGTGATTTACACTGTTGCACTGGTGTACAATTTGTAATGGCGTTGGGCAGTCATCGTTCAACACACATGCATCAGGCCACGCTATAGTCACTAACATCAATGGTCACTACATCAACATCGCCGGTGATCATAACGAGTATATTGTTAATGATCAAACTGGTAAGTTGCAGGATCTTTCATCAAGTATCGGTTGCTTTTTTATGACACAATATTGCAGCGAAGGAAATTTGCTGGTGGTTGGGTGCACCCGACACCTCCAGGAATTATCATGCAGCTCGGGAGACCCATCATTCGCAGACAGGTTCTTGGTTTATTCAGCATGAGAAATTCGTGCGATGGAAAGAACTCCCTGATCGTCCTCTTTGGTTATATGGATCGCGTGAGTCTTCTGTCGAACTGTGATCACAATATAACTTGCAAGCTAAGCTATGCATGCAGCTGGATGCGGCAAGACCATCATGTGGTAAGTTCAACTCCGTCCTGTCTCAACATTTAATGATCAACGAATTGTATTGACAAATGATCTCAGCTCGTTTGCCATTCAATATGTGATCAAGATATGCAGAGAAAGGCCTTCTTCCGCCTGCGCATATTTCTTTTTTGATGGCAGGAGTGCGGAGAACGAGCTATGCTTCCACGAAAAACTTATTCGTTCACTCATTCTTCAGCTCTGGCATGCACTCGGTAGAATCCCACAAGCTTTAATGGATGTTTACGGTCAAGGGCCAAGTCACCCACAACCATCCGTCGCAGTACTTCAAGACACACTTCAACTGGTCATCGGAGAGTTTCAAAATGTGTATATAGTTGTCGACGCACTTGACGAGTGCACGGATAGAGGAAAGCTGCTCGAATGGACCAGGAGCATATTGTGTTCGGGAAGCGGGAAGCTCCATATCTTATTTTCCAGCCGGAAGGAGCGCGACATCGAGGATTGCTTGGCTCCGCTGGACTGTCTGGGACATATACAATTTTCGAGCAGGTCCTCAAACCCAGATATTTTAAAGTATCTCGAGAGAAGAATTTCTGAAATACCAAAATGGGACCCGAAAATCCGAAAAATCGTGAAAGATGCACTGCTCGGCGGATCAGACGGAAGGTATGCCAGGATAGTGATTCTCACAGGAGCGGGCTGATAGTGAATGTTAGCTTCCGATGGGTGGCTCTACAACTCATTCACCTGGCCCAGTGCTCGAATATAAGAAATCTGAGGCAGCAGTTGAGAGCCTTACCCAAGGATCTCGAGGAGAGCTATCACCATCTACTTTGCAACACATCAAATCGTGAAGATCTCCGGACGTTTCTGCAATGGGTGGCATTTTCTGCGCGCCCAATCTCCCTAGAGGAACTCGCCGAGGTCATCACTGTTGATCTCCAGCCAGGAAACCAACCATGCTACGACTCAGACCTCCAATACTTGGATCCTCGAGATGCACTTACAGTCTGCTCTGGATTCATAGCCGAGTTCGAAGGTATGTTGAGGGCTACACACTGCGGCCGTACCTGCCTGACATGATACATAGGGAAAATCAAACTGGCACACATGACTGTCAAGGACTACCTGCTCTCGGAGCAAATCACCCATGGGGCGGCCGCCTATTTCAGCATTAATGCCATTCTGGCCCATTCATTAATCACTCAAACGTGTCTGGCTTATCTGCTGCATTTTGGCATTCTGGGATCGCTAGATTGTACAAGCATCATATATTTTCCGCTTGTGCGGTACGCAGCTGCGCACTGGACTTCACACTTGCAAAAATGCGAGCGCATGGCGCCAGCGTCTGTGCAAGCATTGCTATCTCAATTCTTCATCTCAGCACCGGAATCGTTCAGAAACTGGATGTGGCTTATCCATCACATGCATTGCTGGCCACAAGATGGAGATCCAGTCTGGTCAAGAGCGGAAATAGAAATCCTTTCTGCGCAAATGTCTACACCGTTCTACGTTGCGTCGCTACTTGGACAGCACCACATTGTGCAGCAGATGCTCTTGGACGATGTCGGTTTCAGGATGCAAATCGGGTGGTACGGAAAATCCTTACAAGGTGCTTCATACGCCGGCCACTACGACGTGGTCGAGCTGCTTACGCAAAATGGCCATGGCATAAATCTAGTCGGAGAATACGCCGGCAGCGCATTATCATTGGCAGCAAGCCAGGGACATCATGCAATTGTGGCTCTTTTGCTCGGCCGGGGTGTCGATGCTAACTGGCCCGGAGAGTTGCCAGGGAAAGCACCATCGCGTATCGCTCGGCATGACGATGACGGCGCAGTTGTACGGTTAGTGCTCCAACGTGGTGGCAATATCCATGCACCGGACCAAAAAAATAGACGAGCTTTGCACGCAGCGTCAAGCGAAGGCCATTACACAATTGTACAGCTGCTACTTGAGCATGGCGCTGACGTCAATGCTCGAGGAGACAGGGACGCCACTGCATTGAATCACGCATCGTCAAGAGGCTACGTCTCAATTGTCGGTTTGCTCCTCGAGAACGATGCCAATGTGAATGCCTCCGGAGGAATATGGGGCAATGCATTGCAAGCAGCATCGAGGGGAGGCCACGAGTCAGTCGTAAAATTATTGCTCACAAATGGCGGCAACGCCAGCGGAGAACATGGACGATTCGGAAGTGCATTACAAGCAGCGTCACGGGGCGGCCACATAGGCATTGTGCAATTATTACTCAATAACGGCGCCAACGTGAATTCAGATAAAGGGGAATGCGGAACTGCATTGCAAGAGGCTTCGCAGCTAGGCCACTACTCAATCGTAAAAGTGCTCCTAGAGAACGGCGCCAATGTCAACGCTCCAGGGGGGGTATGGGGATCTGCATTACAAGCCGCGTCGCGAGGAGGCCACGAATCAATCGTGGTATTGCTCTTGGGCAGTGGCGCCGAAGTCAATGCCAAAGACACAGGATGGGGAACTGCATTGCAGGGACCTCCGTCTCTAGGGCAAAGGGAAATTGTGCGCATCCCGCTCAATAGCGGTGGCGTGTTCGATGCTCGGGGGAGGAGAGGCAAAAATGCGCTGCAGGAGGCGTTGATACAAGGCCACGCAGAGGTCGTGCGGTTGTTGCTCGAGAATGACGCTGATGTCAACACTACTGTGGGAGTGACATGGAGCACCGGCAGTGCATTGCAGGAAGCATCTCGGCTAGGACATGCGTCGGTTGTGCGTTTGCTGCTTGAGAACGGGGCCGACGTAAAAACCGAAGAAGAAGCTCACGGTACTGCATTACAGGCAGCTTCTCGGGGAGGCTATGAGAAAATCGTGCAGATGCTCCTAGAGAACGGCGCCGACGTGAATGCCAAGGGCAAAGATGATGAGACTGCCTTGCAGCATGCTTTAGAAGCAGAAAATGAGGCAGTTGCTCTCTTACTCCTCGACAATGGCGCCGATATCAATTCCTCAGGAGGAGTGTGGGGAACAGCACTGCACGCAGCGTCACGACTAGGCCGCGAGAAGCTCGTGCGATTTCTACTCGAGAACGGCGCCAACGTTAATGCCCTAGGGCGCAGAGGCGAGATTGCATTGCATGGGGCGGCATGGGAGGGACACGAAGCGATTGCACACTTGCTCATCACACATGGCACTGATATCAACTCCGAGGGGAAAACGTGGGGAACCGCGTTGCACGAGGCATCCTTTCAAGGCCAGGAATCGACTGTGAGACTGCTTCTAGAGAACGGAGCAAACGTCAACGCCCGTGGAGGAGATGATGGTAAGACGGCGCTCACTTTATCACGGTGGAGGGGCTACAAAGGAATCGAGAATTTGCTGCGCAGCTATGGCGGGCAGTAATTGGAAAACCAATGTGTAGTGTATCCGAGTCTGAAAAATGTAGCGTGTGTCGATGTGCTGATAATGTCGCCAGTGTTGTTGCATCCCACATGGAAAAGTGAAGGCAACATCGAGAGTAGTAGACATAACGAATTAATGCGTGATGATTGGAGCCTGCACGTTGCCTTGCTTGCTATTTGAATCGCATTGTTGAGCGACGAGGCCCTAGGCGATGTCGATTTCAGTGCATCATCTTCCCCCTTCAAGCCGCGCATCGCGCCAGACTTGAAACCAGCGCTTTGAAAAGGTGAAAGCAAGGAACCACAACTGGAAAAACCCGTCCCGTTCCACACATAATCCCCTGGCCAGCGCCGCGTCCACTGCACACCCGCCCTTCAGCTCCAGCAGATCAGGGTCTCCAAGCCCTGCCCTTGGTCAAGCCTAACGTCCTTTGCTCCAGAAGGGCATGATGTTGATGGGCAGCGAGAGGACGGCAAGGAGCTAGAGAATGATGAGTACTAGGTAGGCTTGTGTGAGTTCTTGATCGAGGGTGGAAGGAGAAGGGCGACGTACAGAGTCACACGTAGCCTTGAGTGGGTAGAAGAAGATGATGGGGATGATCTGCACGATTAGCTCGCGCGTGGGCTCGCCGTAATCCCACGCAAGCGTGTAGTTTCCCACCCAGCCCGTCCTCATCGAAGAGCACCCTCATATCCCGCGGCTTCGTATCCCTTAGCCTCGCTCTTGATCTCCGCCTGTAGTAGGCTCGCGACGCTCTCGAGTTCATGGAGACATCCATGATAGAGACGCTCTGCCCTATATACTTGGTCCCGGAAGTACGAAATGTTGCCCAACAAGCGCAAGTTCCCGCCGAGAGGCAGAAGCTCCAGACCACATGGGTCGTGCCCGCGTCGGGGAGGAGTAGATTCGTGACAATGTTGCGCACAAGTAGCACCTCCTCGGATATGTATGGGCAACGAGTTCTGCACCTTGATGATCACCTCAATCACAGCGATCTAGATGTGGTCCTTTTCCCCTCTGTGCAACGACTTCTTCGCCGCGTACAGCTCGGGACGGCGTAGTATGATGGTCCCGCGGAATCGGGAGGAGTGAAGCGCTGGCTGAAGACGAACACAGCTGGCGTGCCTTCTGCTGGGAAGCAAATCTTGATATCCTCCACATTGAACTCAGAGGGTAACGCGCCCTCCAGGTCGGCCTTGTACCCCAGTACAGTTATAGGCATATGTGGGCCGAGTGCGAGTGTGACTGTGCAGGTCCTTCATGTACAAGACGACAGCAGGCGATTTTGAGGGGCAGAAGGCGCTGCGGAATTTACGCAGCTTGGCGAGGTCATGGCCTGGGTGTAAAGGTGTGAGAAGAGGCTAGTGCTTTCGCGGAGGGCTGAGCTCCGCATGCGAGTGTGAGCTTTGCCTGCAAGCGTATGAGCAATGTAGTAGAGAGGGATGTGGGGGAAGCGTACCTCGGCGTGATTATTTATAAAGGTCATAACATTGCGTGAAAGCCTCCAGGACTTCAAGTTCGAACTGGGGTGGGACCTCTGCGCCCCTGTTGAGGATCTTCCTTGAACGGTACTCAGCTGCCTGCAATGTCAGTCGTGGGATGCAAAGAAACGGATAACGCACTCACGCGTTCACATGGATCCGCATGCGTCCTAAATCTATCTCCCTCATCAATCCAAGGAGGTTTGGAGTGGTATCGAGACCGAGGCTGGTACCGCGCCAGTGGGCATGGGACCCAACTCGCAAAAGCCTTCGCGAAGGCGGACAGAAAAATTGCAGAGTGCTCATGGTAGCGATCAGGTAGTTAAGAGCCTGAATAGAATAAAACTTGTGCAGTATCTAAATTGTGCTGTAAGACACCACCGAATGGGCGCGAAAATAGAGTTGGCATTTAAATTTGTCAACAAGTACAAACAGTCACATGAGAGGCACGGGAACATCCCGCGCTAAGTAGAACGCGTCGAGCCATGATTGTAGGATCTTGCCACCAACACACAGCGCACAGACTTTAGCTTGTCTTTGGCTCTCCATGAAGATATAGATACTGCGGCGCGTTAGAATTATTGGAACCCTTGTGGCTTGCAGACTATTATATCCTACAGACGAGGTACGAGTTAGTATGTCTAGGAGAGACTAATTATATCCTCATTTGCAGATGGCATTATCACATTCCAGCTTCCTATTCGAATCTCACTGTTGTGCGATGAGACCCCGAATGATATCGTCTTCGGTACAGCATCTACTTCCTTCAACCCACGGATCGCGCCGAATTTGAAGCCATCGTTTTGAGAGGGTGCAAATATGGAACCGAAACCGAAACATTGACATTTTCTCCGACGCTCTCAACAGCTCTCGTTCCTATTCCCAACGTCATCCAGGCCTCTTCCCGCTCAACATGCCAGTTCTTGCCCCTTACATCAACATTTTCACCAGCTGAGTCATACCCTCCTAAGACATCTCGTCTCTTCATCCCTTTCTGGCCGGGCTAATGCGAGAGCGATACCACGAATCGGTCAGAATTGGTGAGGTATTACACGAGGCCGCTTACCCATAGCAGTCGAAGCCTAGCGGGCTCAGCTCAAATGGAGCTGTTGTTGCCTTTCCATCATCACTATTTCATTGCGACGAGCGACCTGTGCAGTGCATGGGTGAGGCAGAAGGCAGATGGTTCAAGGAGAAATCATTGACTGACGCGCTAGATATGGTCAAAGGGACAATACAGGGGTGAAGATCTTCGATAATTTTGGAGGGGTTGATCGCGTACCCACTTGAAAATGCAACAGAAATGGGTTAGTGTATAAAGATAGGTGTCGACTGAATGATTTAAAGCATACTTCCTGAAAAGAAGCGCGTTGTACATGGCTGTCAGATCTGAACGGCAGGAGAAACATCATGAACATACAATCTGGGGAAGAAGGATGGTCAGAGTCAACTCATTAACAAGCAGGAAAGAGGCCAAACAATCTATCAATTGAGAACGAGAGATTGTGGCCAAATGTTCTCGTGTCAGTGAATGGAGAATGCATAGCACTGTCATGTCGCACTTTCTGAAGCCGTGACATCATAAGCACACTCTCGACTATTGAGATAGAAAAATGATTTACTTCCTATAGGGCAGAAGTGGTGGCTTGAGCACTCAGTCTTGCACAAACAGGGGGACATACTTTCTGCAAATTCGCACCGCGAGTCAGTAGGCACTCAGCGTTGTAAGAATTATACGACGCACATACTACCCAGCCCGCGCCACAAGTCAGTGGGCACTGCGTGTTGGATGAAGCAAAATGACCCACTATCTGCACAGCCCACGCCACGCGTCAGTGAGCACTCGGTGTTGGATGAAACAAAATGACGCACTATCTACACAGTCCACACGGCGAGTCAGTGGACACTCGGCGTTGGAAGTAAGGAGACGCACCGTCTGCAGAAACTACAGCGCGAGTTAGCGAGTACTCAAATATTCGTTGCAGTAGCAATTGACGTGCCGGATCAAAGTCTTGTGCATCCTATGGGTAGACATTAGATCACAGTGAGATTTTGTTTGGCTGCCTAAACAATTCTCGCCTTCTAAGCACGATGCAACATTTTAGCGTAATCATTGGAAATGTGCAAAGGCTCTTACTTGCTATTATCAGACATGAATCATGTTATGTCTTATAAGCCTTCGTTGAAGATAAATATCACCTACGTCCTTTCAACAATACAATTTCAATCATGATCGGATCAGCGTCTTGATTACAGGAATTGATGACATACCGCCTGGAAACAGAGTCATTCGGAAGCAAAATATTAGCATAATGATGGAATATACCGCCAGTCTTGTATTGATCTTCTTCAGGATATCTGACAGCCACCCTCCGCCGGCCAAGCGCTGCGGCGAGGTCATTATACAGCTATAACTTATGCATGAGGGGCTGACCTGGTATTTATCAATTAATGCGGCCAAGAGCAGCTGTGTTTTCCCCGTTTCCCAGTGTAAAATCAACCAATTAATCCACACCTCCATTACCTCAGACGAGACGAAATCATCCAGAATCCGGAGGAGTTCAGGAAACCCCTCACTGGCAACTGCGGAATCCTGTAGGTGTCCGACCCAATGTTCGATAGCGTACAGCGACCCTGCATTCTCAGGAAACACGTCCCGCCGCAAGGTCCTGTCCATTAGCTTCAGACAGTCGGCGGCGATAGTAAAATGAGCTGCCGGTGGAGGATCAATGAAGCAGCCATAGGAGCGACTTTCATCCACGAGGAAGTCGTGGAGTGATGTATGATTGAGTTGAACTGGAGTAAAGTCGTCGGCAGGGACGTGAATGATGGACTGAATGAAGTTCAATGCGTGCAGAACATCCTCCACGGCGAGCCAAAGCAAATCCGCGAGCACGGTGATGGAAGGCTGCTTGCGAGCGAGCATGAGGGTCGTGAGCACCCTGCGAAAGCAGGGGATATCTGGAACGGCCCCAAGGATTTGGGCATACAGCGGATCGAGGCCGGCATGCAGGCTCAGTACACTGTTCAGTTTCCGCTGCGGGGGCGCCTTCCCGTCGGTGATAAAGTTTACCAAAGTTGACGCGAAGACGAACATTCCGGACGAGCTTTCCACGAGAGCTCTGATATCCTCCCAAGAGGGCCATGGGAGTGAGGTGCTGCGCATCAGGCGCGGATTCTGCATGCGGATTTCGGAGAAACGATGTTTCAAAAACGTCTCGATGTCGATAGCAGCATGGAAGTCCTCCAATGCAACCCATTTTGCAGTAGCCTGAGCTGTATCATCCAAAAATCCCTGCTTGATATACTCTTCCCGACGACTAGTGAGTAACCAGCGTAGCGGAAGCGCTTCGGCACTGACAGCGCTTGTAAGGATCCCGATAAACTCCTGCACGGCCTGCTTGTCGTTACATTCGTCGAGAGCGTCAACCACGATGATGAATGGGCTGGCGGGG
>KV417701.1:87868-142239 GCA_001630335.1 Athelia psychrophila
TAGCTATAGATCTACAAACGGACAAACGAGAACAACTGCGCCCGGCGAGACAGTAAGGCGGGTATGCCACTAGTACGTCGTTTCTGAATCTATGACGTGTTCAACTTCTTTTATTGTCGTGAACTCTTGGATTCCGTAAGTAGTTATTTCTACCGTTGTTTTTATTCTCTGTTCTATGACATGATTATGCTGGAATTCAAGCAGTGTACAGGGTTACGGCAGACTTGACTCGGATAAAACGCACTGATAGTGCGCTTTTAGACCCGGTACTTGTAGAAGACCCCGTCTAAAAGCGGGCTCGGAACGGGCTCGGTCGTTTTTTCGGGTAATCTAATGATAAAATCCGTACTAAAACTTGGATAGGCTTCAAGCAGGGTACAGTGGCGAGCTAGTCTTGGAAACTTGTACAGTCACTGGAGCCAGTGTGCTTTAGTCGGACTTGGATTCCAGCATAATCATGTCATCGTCCGCTCTGTTATTCGTTTATGACCAGTTTATAGTTGCGGCTTTCTTTTGGTTCTCTGCAGGATAAGAGCGAGGTCTTTGGTTTGTGTCTCGGTGGCCTTATGCACAGGCTGTGTCTTTTCTACCGTCTGTATCGCTCTTGAGTGGTGGTATTGGAGGATTTTCTGCTTTAGGGGCTCGTTCTTGGTCTATCTCTGCTCCAGTATTTGTTGCTGGAGTCCGATCACCTTCTTTCCGATGGTCTGTACCTGTTCCTTTCTGATCGCCTCGTTTAGTCGATGTTGCTTCAACGTTGTCGGGATTTTCTGTCGCTGTTGATGTTTCGTAGCCCTTAGTTGCCGTATGGCATGCTTAAGACCTTCGAGAAGGTCTCGCTTGTGACGTGCTCGTTTTTTGAGTGCGGTAATCTTTTTTGTAAACTGCATCATCCTTATGAGTGTCGGCATATGTTGCTGTAACTTAGTGTGCCTCACCATTGCCCGAGTTTGAAGCGGTGTCCTACCTACACGGGGGATATGTTTTTCTTCCTGTCTTCCCTGTAGCGTTTGATGTCTGGGTAGTGGGACAATTTGTGCCTGATATTCTATAAATGTTTTCGTGAGCGGAGCTTTGACTCGGATCATCATGTGTTTTATTAGGTGTTTAGTGTTCGCCCTAAGTATGGACTCTCCTCATAAAAACTGGTCCATTCCGATTGTTCGGAGTACGACGCTATGCGTCTTCGGTGCCTCCTTCTTCCTTACTATCAGCGCGACCTGGTCCTCTTTCGCATGCTGTTCTATGCTGTGCTGATGGACACCCGGCGTTACTTCTTTATATTGGATGGTCTTTGTGACTATTTGTGCCACTTTCTTAATATGCTTTCGCGGCTTTGAGTGTAGTACTATTTGCCTTGTGACTCATTTAGTAAGCTTCATTTGTCTCCGCACTCTGTCCCACTGGGGTACAGTACGAACGAGAAGCTGTATCGTTAACTTGGCGACCGCTTGCGTGATTCTTTCAGGTTATTCGATTTTCCTATGCTTTATGGTCCTCATCTTCTTTTTGAGTAGCGTTGGGACAAGCGTCTGCTGTGCTGACATATGGACAGCTTTCTGCTGTTTAAGAGGCTGGAGCTTCTGTAGGAAGTTTTTACCACATTTCGTAGTCCTCGGTCTAAGTTGCACTTATTTTGCCTTTAGTATGGCACGCCCAGCCTTCTTGTGTCTCACTTTTACTATTGTCTCTCTTATATGTTGGGTCGAGCAGGGTTTTTAGGGCCTTTCGTACTTACAGCCGCGCAGCTGTCCTCATCTAAAATAGTGGCTGCCGCGCCGCGGAGGCGTCGTCTTCGACTTCTCACACGATTCGGATGTACGGCCAGAACTAGGCGACATACAGGTCCAGGAGCCTCGGCAAGGCCTATAGAGAATAAAAGCGTCCCACGAGTGTTGTGAGTACTAGCAAGCGGTTGTCGGAAGTTGGTGTCACGAGCGCCTAGACGAAGCCGAGTTCCACCTCCTATAAGACGTGCGTAACTTGAAGTAGGTCAGTTAGTAAGTACAGGGACGGCTGCTGAAATGAGGTTAGGTTGAATTAGTGTGTAGTGAGGCGCTGAAGGAGCACCTGCCTTTAGCGAGGATACCAGAGAAGTAACTAGGGGGTGGACGCCGAGTAAAGTGGGAGCGGCGACTGACAGACTTCGAGTACTTGTCCTGGAAGGTTGCACTACATAAAGGACTGTTACGTCCCGTCAATATACGATCGTCTATAACCCAGCCTGTGGACGTCCTAAAGCGTCATCGGTCGCTCCACAAAGGGCTTGAAGAGGCGTGAGACCTACTAAAGCAGAGTAGGCTCCATTACCTCCAAACCTAATTAACCGACTAGAATTTGCCCCTCTACTTTGTTTGCGTCTACGAGGACCGGCGTAACTAACTATTTATGTTCCAGTCAGGTAGTACGTATTTAATATCGACATATTACTAGAGCGGAGTCACGAACTGTCCACCTCCCTCAGACAGTGTATAGGAGTTCTTCCGATTATGTTCTGACTTCCATATAAGGTAGTAAAACGATTATAACGCGAAGTCTTTATTGAGCGAAGGTCTACCATCCAGTAGTTAAGGGGAAAAGATTCTACGACTAGGCTAGTACTAACTTTAACGTACAGCTTTCCTGCATCCAATACAAATAGAAGTTGCTTCCGAATATTCTTTATTGTACTAAGTGGAAACTGTTATCTTTCATTCTCGGAGACGTGTGGAGGGTATTAATGCGACTTTACAATGTAGTACAAGTCTTCCGCTCTTAACTAGTCCTCTAGCTTATTTTAGAGTGATGCTAGATTACACCTGTGTATCCTGCGTCGTCTGAAAGTAGGCCGTGCAGTTAACGATGACGCTGTTTATAAGCTCATGAGTGACTGAGTGCCGCACCAAAGACATCAACCACGCAGAGGAACGAAGGAAGTTGCGGCTCACGGATGACTGAGCACCGCACCCGACACGTCAAACACGCAAAGAAACAAAGAAGGTTGTGGCTCACGGGTGACTGAGCACCGCAACCGACACGTCAAACACGCACAAGAAAACAGAAGGTTGCGGCTCACGGACGACTGAGCACCGCACCCGACACGTCAATCACACAGAGAAACAAAGAAGGTTGTGACTCACGGGTGACTGAGCGCCGTACTAAAGACGTCGACCACGTAGAGAAACGTAGAAGGTTGTGGCTCACGGATGACTGAGTGCCGCACCAAAGACGTCTGCCATACACAGGACCAAAGAAGGTTGCGTTCCACGGGTGACTAAGCGCTCCACACGAAACGTCGCTCATACAGAAGAATAAAGAAGGTTGTGGTTCACGGGTGATTGAGCGCCACACTAAAGGGTCTTTCATACAGAGGAACAAAAAGGTTACGACTCACGAGTTCGGCGGCGAAGACGTGATATCCTTCACGCAGTAAAAAGATAGAGGTATCATCTCTGGTGAGTACTACGGTGTGGGAGTCGAACACGCTGTAATGTCATGTACTTAATGAGGAAATGACTGCGTTCTTGTGAACCAGCGTTATAAGAAGGTACTTAACTATCTAACAAACCGGAAAGGGCGAACGACTGCTCAACTGAGATTGGCAGGAAGAAGGGATCTAACATACAAGTGCTGCAAACAAGACGGCAGTCTAGACTGTCGGTACGGATGTTACGCGAAGAAAAGTCGCTCATACAAATTTAGTAGGTTGTTTATAGCTAGAAATTTATGATTGAGTAAAGACGACGTAAGAGTTCACCCATCCGCTAGTTGAGGAGCGTTTAAAGCTTCTAGAAGTAGGGAAAGAACACGTAAATTTGTAAAGATCGCGCAGTCAGTTACTAGAGGGGAGCTGGGTAGACGGACGACAGAGTGGGTACATAACGTGTCCAGCGAGCAGCGTTACTTTGTAGCTGCCTTCCTTCCCTTGCTTTCGAAGCGAATGTCGTTACCCATTCGCCGGAGTGCGTTACGGAGAAGCTAAGACTGGTTAAGTGCCATAACGAGAGCGTAATCAAGCTAGCCCACCTTCGACTCCCATACCCTCCTGACTCAACAACTCGCGCTTCTCCGGACCCTGCAACCGTTAACTTTACTCTCGGCCAATTCTCGCAACCTCTTTACTGTAACAAAACCAAAACCAAGGAACGAAAGTGGGAGAGGTTCGCTGCCGAAGTTGAGACCGCGCTAGGCACCGAACTTCCTCCTTCTATGTCCTGACTTCCGTTATAACAAGACCCGGAGTAGTGTGGTGTCGCACTAGGTTTATTGTTTGTTCTTCCAGTAGGTGTTGACTTCTATCTGACGCTCAGTGTTCCCAAGATTGTTAAGATTGCGCGGTGTGAAGAGCCTGCATTGAACGCTCTGAGACCGAGCTGCGAACCGCAGCGAACGTGCTCTACAAACGGACAAACGAGAACAACTGCGCCCGGCGAGACAGTAAGGCGGGTATGCCACTAGTACGTCGTTTCTGAATCTATGACGTGTTCAAAGTAAGATGTGTCCAAGAATTGGTAGACTAGCGATGGTACGTATACCCGCGAGAGGTTCTAAAGATGCGCGAAAGCACTTCCGAAAACAGTCCGCATGTACGATATAGGGTCAAGCTTCAGGACCTTCGAAGGCCTGTTAAAATACTGGGAGTGTTTCTTAGCGCAGCTCCATGCGAAAGGGGGGTAGAGCGAGACAGCGTAACGACTGCGCGAACATCCTCTTAGAGCGTACGCGCTGTAGGAGGTGCTTCGGTGCCGGAGGAGGGCTGGTTCTGACTCGAAGCGGCTCGACGTGCTGGAGGCGCCGCCAGACGTGGAAGCATTACCAAGGAGCGGTAGCACATGTGCTTCCGGGACGGGTCGTTGCGTGCGGGAAACGTATTTGCGGCAACTCCCCCGGGTATAGACACCGTCCTAGGGAACCTCCCATGCGAAAACTCGCCTACCGCACGGTCAACACAAGTAGAGGTCGGTCGCTTAGGCGCGAAGTGAGGAGCATTGACGGGTCCTGGTATTGTACGCAGCACGTGTCGATGCCGCAGGGCTCGACATGCGCCGCCTCCTCGTCCCCCCTCTCCGTGGAGCTGGAACAGCACTAGCTACGCTAGTAGTTCCGCGTCTTGAGCAGCAGATATAGGCTCGTCCGCGACTAGCACGCGTGGTAGCAGCGCTTGGTCGGGGAGTCGTTAGGTCCGTGCTAGGGATGGATGTTGAGGAAGAAGCCGCCCTTGAACGGGAAGTTCCCGTTCAACAGGGTAAGGGTACCCGTTCGCCTGTGACACCGCCCAGAAGCGCTTGAGCTCCCACAGCGCTCGGACCACGTCCGCCTCTAGTGCCCGCGCCCCGACTACCTGCTCTTCGGTGCCCCTTCCTTGCGCCTACCAGACCTACACCCTTACCCTTACCCTTACCCTACTCCCGTCGAGCTGTCAGCGCGTGCTGAGACGACTCAGGTACGCGCCCGTCTGCGTGGGCGAGCACGGCTAGTACTGGTAGCCGGTGGGTGCGTTCCGACGCATATGCGCATGCAGGGGGAAGAGCAAGCTAGGGGCTAACTCTTGAGTGTGCACGTATACATGGATCACAAGTAGTAGTAGACGGAGGAGCAGCGTAGAAGCGGCGGGTAGTTGTTGTACTGGACGACCCTTGCTTCTTGCTCTCCGAGCTGGGCGCGTGCTCCGAACCCCTCCGCCTAGGAGACCTTGACTTCCTACATACACGCTACCTGCGCCACGACCGGTCCCGTAAGACGCTACCCCTCCTGACCGAAGGAGGCGGGCCTGGCGCGCTCGTGGTCCTTCGTGCGTCAGGTGTGAGTGTGACAGTGGAGGGAGGGTGTGCTGCGGTAGTAGTTCGTGCCTCTCCAATAGCAGGGCGTACGTTCGAGCAAGCTGCTAGGCCCAATGTTTAGATCGCACCGCAAGTTGCCCGTCAACCCGTTCGTCGGCTCATACACCCGCGTCCAGAAGAAGGGCACCGTCGGGTAGCCGCGCGGCCACGAGAGCAGAATGTAGGGGACCGACCGCTGTTAGACTGAGTACTACTTCGCCGGGCGGGACCTCCAGGAGCGCGCCCCGTAGCTTTGATGTGTGAGGCGACCCTTCTTTCCTACGTGGGGGCGGGGCGCATGCGAGGAAGGCGTGAGCATCGCTCCGTCGGCGGTTCGCGCGTCGCGTCCCTAAGCACACGCCGACTTCCACTGATCGCCCCCACCTTTGAGAATAGGGCTTGAGACTGAGCGAGCGGTTATGTGACCACGAGTCTCCCTACTCGCCCTGTTAGCCCAGCGGCACCACCAAGCTAACCTACGGCCCAACCACACTAAGCTAGCCCTTATATCCTCTCGTTCTCTTTCTACCCGCCTTCTCACAGGGACGCGATGTACATATGATACTTGGAAAGTTCCTAAGGAACTGTGCGCAGCGAGTACAAAGGATCTTGACCACAATAGGTCGAAGAGAAAGGGAACGTATTCTAAGTACGTCAAGAGCTCATTGGACGTCGAGCTTTCATGGGCTTCCCTCGGCGTCCGTCTAAGGTCGTCACAAGCGGTTCAAATGACATGTTAATGGCATCGTCCGCGTGCACTGCACTTGTCGCTGCCACTGCCCGCGGTTGACGTTCAACTTGACGACGATGATAGTTGCCTAGGAGATGAAGCTGCAGTTTGGTATTCGGTTGCGCTGGTCCACTCATCTTTGGAGCAGTCATACCTAGTGTTATTGCATCAAACCGAAAGGATAGATGGTCAGGCTAGAGATGCTAGAGATGCTAGTCATCCTACCTGTTACCCGCGTTGACCGTCCTCTGTGCCTTAAGCTGACGTCACGCATTTGCTGAACCTTGTGCGAGATGGCTCGAGTACAATTTAAGAACGAGCACTAGATCTCCTGTAAAGAGTGGCACCCGTGGAGTCGTCCGCGGTCGCACTGGTTGTAACCACCATTAATACAATTATGTTTGTTAGTATAGCTCTTGTTGTATTTGAAGCCATACTCAGGGACAGAGAGCACGGGACCAGAAAGAGAGTTTAATCACTACAGGTCCTTACCCATCGAAGCCCAATATAGGATTGAAGCAGCAGGGCCTGCGACCGATAGTCCCATCGCCGAGCTCTAGGTCTACAGAGTTCCCCTGAGCCCCTCCTTAGTAGCGGTAATAGTACTTGACCTTTCTGCGTTATTTGCGCTATGGGTAAACCACCGAGTCGCCAGGACGTCCTAAACCTTTTAGTCGTTAAAGAGTCTGTCATCGCCTCAGGACGCGCTCCCTGCCTTGTGACTATCGGTCGAAAAAGAAGGAGGCGCCCCGTCCTCCCGCGTCGCTCAAGTCGGCTAAATAGTGATGCGAGACAAAGGTTTAGTGGCAGAGACAGGGCCTTTGCTTCGGGTAGTAGCTTTCCCGTGAGGCCCTGCTAGGTTCGTAGGGGGTGGTTAGGTAGCGCTTGGTCGAAGTTTTCGAGCAAAACCCTGGGGACCGCAGGCATAGGCGACGAGTAAGGGGGCGGTCGGGTAAGTAGTAGCACCAACTGCGAGAGCTGCTTACATTGCTGTTCGTCCGGTACGTCCTCAAATAGCCCTAGGAATGTTCGCGACAGTCACGGCTTCGCGAAGGCGATGCGACCAATGAGTGATCAGCCGCCCTTCTCGTATAGTTCGTCCCTAAAAACCTACTATGTCGAGTCCGATGACGTTTTACCCAACGTAACCTCCTGAAGGTACGACGATAGCTGTAGCTCTGCAAAAACTTTGTAGCAAAGAGGCTTTAGGCGTACGTCTTAGGCGCGGACTACGCGTCGTGGAGTGAGGGTACCGGGAGAACCCTCCTATAGTTTCGAGAGCACCTTTCGAGCAGGCCTTACAAGCAGAAGCGCAGTTGAAACCATTTGAAATAGTGGCTGCCCTTCCGCGGGGGCGTCGCCTTTGACTTGTCACATGACTCGGACGTACGGCCGGAGCTAGGCGACATACGGGTTTAGGAACCCCGGCAAGGTCTATAGGGGACGAAAGCGTCCCACGAGTGCTGGGAGTACGAGCGAGCGTTCGTCGGAAGGTAGTGGCACGAGCGCCTAAACGAAACCGAGCGGCACCTCCTACAAGACGTGCGTAACTTGAAGTAAGTCAGGTAGTAAGTGCAGGGACGGCTGCTGAAATGAGGTCAAGTTGAGTTAGTATGTAGTGAGGTGCTGAAGGAGCACCTACTTTCAGCGAGGATACCAGCGAAGTAACTAGGAGGTGGCCGTCGAGTAAAGTGATAGCGGCGGCTGACAGACTTCGACTACCTGTCCTGGAACGCCGCCCTGCACAAAGGACTCTTACGTCCCAGCAACATGCGATAGCTTGTAACCCAGCCTGTGGATGTCCTAAGGCATCTCGTGCAAGCGACGCCAAGCGTCGAGCCAGAGTCTCGCAAGTTACGTCCGAGAAGTGTGGCGCGTTAGAATTGTTAGAACCCTTGTGACTCGCAGTCTATCTTCAGTTGTGGATGACCTTCTTGTTTGTTATTTGGATCACGCTGTGGTGTGATGAGGCCCAGAACAATATTGCCTTCAGTCCTGTATCTTCCTCCTTCAAGCCACGGATCGCGCCAGAGTTGAAGCCGTCGCTTGGAGAGGGTGAAAGCAAGGAACCAAAACCAAAACAATGTCATTTCTCCAACGCTCTTAACCGGCTCTCATTTCAATTGCCAACGTCCCAGGCCTCTTCGCGCTCAACAACTCAGTCCTCCCATACCCTCAGCTTCCACCCGATCGAACTAATGCGAGAGCAATACCGTGAATTGGTCAGAATCGAAGAGGCATTGCGTGAGGCCGCTTACCCATTGCTGTAAGCGAAGCTTTCGTTCCCTTCCTTCCGTCGATGTTTCATTGCGACGAGCGACCTGTGCAATACATGGGTGAGACAGCAGGCAGATGGGTCGAGGGGAGATCATTGACTGACGCGCTAGAAATGTTTAAATGCACAAGAAAGGGATGAAGATCTTCGAAATTTGCGAGGAGTTGATCGCCTACCCACTTGAGAATGCAGCAGAAATGAGTTAGTATTTAAAGATCGATATTTGTTGGATGATTTAAACATACTCGCTGAAAAGAAGCGCATTGTAGGCATGGCTGTCAGATCTGAACGGCAGAACAAACGTCGTGAACATACAATCTAGGGAAGAAGGACGGTTAGAGTCAACTCGTCAGCAAGCGGGAAAGGCCAAACAATCTATCAATTCATGGAAGAATATTGCGACCAAGTGTTCTTGCGTCAGTAAAGGAGTAATTCATGGTACTGTAATGTCGCACAAGCTGAGGGTGTGGCATCATGAGTGGTCTCTACTATGGAGATAGAAAAATGACGCACTTCCTATAGTGCAGAAGCGGCGGCTTGAGCACTCAGCATTGGAAAAACAAGGAGACATACTTTCTGGGAAATCACACCGCGAGTTAGTGGGCACTTGGTGTTGGAAGAAATAAGAAGACATACTCGCTGCAAAGCACACCTCGCGAATCAGTGGGCACCTTGCGTTGGAAGAAACCAGGACACATACCGTCTGCAGAAACCACGCCGTGAGTCAGTAGGCACTCGGTGTTGGAAGATGCAAAGAGATGCACCAGCTGCAGAAATCATGCCGCGAGTCAGTGGGCACTCAGTGTTGGAAGAAACAAAGAGACACACTAACTGCACAGCCCACGCCACGAGTCAGCAGGCACTCGGCGTTGGAAGACAAAAGAACACGCACAAACTGCACAGCCAACGCCACGAGTCAGTGGGCACTCGGTGTTGGAAGAAACAAAGAAACGCACAAACTGCACAGCCCACGCCACGAGTCAGTAGGCACTCGGCGTTGAAGGAAGCAAGGAGACGCACCAACTACAGAAACCACGCCGTGAGTCAGTGAGTACTCGAATATTTGTCGCAGTAGCAATTGACGTGCCGGATGAAAGTCTGCTGCGTCCTATGTGTCCACATTAGATCGTAGTGAGATTTTATTCGATCTCCTGATCAATTCTCGCCTTCTGAACATGATGTAACATTTCAGCGTAATTATGGGAGGTGTGCAGAGGCTCTTACTTTCTATTGTCAAAGGTGAATCATGTTATTTCTTATAAGCCTTCGTTGAAGATAAACATAACCTACGTCCTTTCGACATGCAATTTCAATCATGATCGGATCAGCATCTTAGAAAAGGGGAATTGATGACCTACCATCTGGAAGCGAGTTATTTCTGAAGCGCAATATTAGCAAAATGATGGAATATACCTTCAGTCTTGTATTAGCCTTCTTGAGGATATGTGACAGACTCCCTCCACCTGTCAAGCACTGAGGCGAGATCATTATACAGCTATAATTTATGCATGATGGACTGACCTTGTATTTATCAATCAATGCGGCCAGGAGCATCTGCGTTTGTTTCATCTCCCCGTTTAAGATCAGCCAATTAATCCAAACCTCCATTACCTCGGATGAGACGAAATCATCCAGAGTGCGGAGAAGTTTGGGAAACACCTCGCTGGCTACTGCGAAATCCTGCAGGTGTCCGACCCAATATCTGCTAGCATATAACTGCCCTGCATTGTCAGGAAATACATCACGTTGGAAGGTCCTGTTCATGAGCTTCAGACAGTCAGCGGCGAGGGTGAAATGAGCCGCAGGTGGGGGATCAATGAAGAGACCATAGGAGCGATTTCCGTCCACGAGGAAGTCGCGGAGTGATGTGTGATTAAGTTGGATTGGAGTAAAGTCGTCGGCAGGGACATGAATGATTGACTGGATGAAGTTCAATGCGTGCAGAATATCCTCCACCTTGAGCCGAAGCAGATCCGCGAGCACTGTGGTTGAAGGCTGTTGGCGAACGATCATGAGTGTTGTGAGCACCCTGCGAAAATAAGAGATATCCGGAACGGCTCCGAGGACCTGGACATACAGCGGATCAAGACCGGCATGTAGGCTTAGCACACTCTTCAGCTTCTGCTGCGGAGGCGCCGCGCCGTCGGTGATAAAATCTATCAAAGTCGACGCAAAGACAAACATCCTTTCCGCCTTCTTCACGAGCGCCCTAATCTCTTCAATGGAAGGCCATGGTAGTGAGATGCCGAGCATCAGGCGCGGATTGTGCATGAGGATCTCGGAGAAACGATGTTTCAGAAATGCCTCGATGTCGCGGGCAGCGTCAAAGTCCTCCAATGCAACCCATGTTGTGGTACCCCGAGCTGTGTTGTCCGAAAACGCCTGGTTAATGTGCTCTTCACGACGGCTAGTGAGTAACCACCGGAGCGGAAGCCGTCTAGCGCTGGCAGCGCTTGCAAGGATACCGATGAAGTTATACATGGCCTGCTTGTCGTTACATTCGTCGAGAGCGTCGATCACGATGATGAGCGGGCTGATTGGCGAGTGGCCAGCGGCTACGGACGCCAGGGGTTCCAAAACGAGCTTTTGAAGCTGGTCTGCGATGGATTGATGGGGAATGCTTGGATCGTCCCGGAGTGCCTTTTCGATGATGGGCTTCGTTTCTGGGACAGAGACGGTGATTTGGAACGAAAGGGTAGTGATAAATCGGTCGAACTGGCTGCGCCCTCCTGCCCCGCGAAGGAAGAAGAAGCTGGCTATCAATGTTCTGTCCCTTGCGCATGACTCCGCTATAGTCTGAGAAATCGCTGATTTTCCAAACCCTGCAGGACCGCTCAGCCAGCAAATGGGTCGCCCGTTAATTGTGTCTTTCCAGTTCAGGAGCATGGCGATGATCCCTCCCCTTGTCCCCTCAAGACATCTGGATCTCTGCCCGCTACCCTGATAGCCAGCGTCCGGGATGACGAATGTAGGATATAGCCCGGTGTTACCGATTCCTGAAAATTGCGATTTTTAGAGAATCCACAGGGAACGAGAGACAGTAACTCCCACCGAAGTTTATGTTCTCGATATGATCGCCCGTATTCAAATTACCACCAATATTGGTCACGCTACCGCCTGCTGAGGTCCCTGCGGTAAAAAATGTCCTCTATGTCACGAGAAATAATTTAACATTAGCTATGATTCAAGTCATTACGCACTGCATTCGGATTCCGTGTGTCCTGCCAGTTGTGCCCGTTATCCATTGCGCTGATCGTAGAGATCGCAGAGATCTGAATGGTGCGCAGGAAAGTTAAACTAAGTTGTTGCGATTCATACTGACGAGGTTTCTGCTCACCTGGTCCCGTTGTTTTATGGTTTGACGTCGAATCAGAGAAATCGTTGATGATGATTGGTACCAGAAGTAGTTGGCGCCCGTCACCGCGGTTGTGTGTTTTGCGCCACGGGCGTCTATTACAGCACAACTAACCGTACTTATATTGAACATGGTGGCACTTCCGGAAATTTGCCTGCGGCTCCATTCAGGAATATACCAGCTACAGGCAGATCTAAAGGTTGCTAAAAAACAGCATGAATCGTCTTCAAGTGCAGGGATCCTTTCACAATATTATACATGTAGCGCGAGTATACCTTCCTCACATCTTTCTCTTTCTCTCCTATCTTCCCGATCGAATCATACCAGCCTGCCCGCTTCCCCCACTCATTCCCCTGAGCAGCAGCGTGTTGGGAAGCGAGTCAGAGCGCGTGGGGCGAGGGTTCACCACTTCTTCCCAGGGGAGTGCGGTGCAGCCCCTGCGCGAGGACCCGCTCGAGTGCGGGCCCTTTCATCATCCACCAGATTGCCGCCAGCCAGGGGACGTAAGGCGTGAACACCACACCAATGAGCGGCCACGAGAAGAACACCTGCGCCCACAAAAACGGCCACTGGACTTGCAACATGGATCTCCGAGCGAGCTCGCATGCGGGACGAAGACCTCGCCGGCCTTGAGGATGGCGCCGGGTGAGAGGGAGGTGATATGTGGACGTCGCGCTTCCCGGTGCTCACGCGGTCCAAGCGGAACCCGTCCCTTTCCACGCAGAATTACCTGACCAGCGCCGCGTCCATCACACATGCATCCTTCAGCTCCAGCAGATTTGCCTCTCCAAGACTCGTGCGCGCGCCAAGCCTCGCGTTTTTCGCTCACAGCAGGCCATGTTGTTGATGGGCGGCGAGGGGCCGGAAAACGCTGTGCACTAGGTATGCATGTTTGAGTTCTCAATCGAAGATAGAATGAGAAGGGGGAACCTACGAGTATACGTAGCCTTGAGTGGGTAGAATATGATTATGGGCACGATGGGTACGATCAGCAAGACCGGATGCGTCTGCCCGCGCGTAGGCTCGGCGTAAGTAGTCGTATATGACCATCGAACTGGTCTCATCCCCGTCCAGACCATCTTCGTCAATGAACTGTTCAATCCCCGCGGCTTCTCGTCCATCACTATCGTGCCCTTGATCTCCGCCTGCACAAGCTCGCGACGCTCTCAAGCTCGTGAAGACATCCACAGCAGCGTCTCCTTGCTCGTGGAAATCAGACAACTTTCCCAACAAGGGCACATTCCCACCGAAGAAGTAGAAATTGTAGTCCCCAGGATTGGTGAGGAGCAGGTTCGTGATAATGGTGCGCACGAGTAACGCTTTCTGGGATATGGATGATGAGTTTTGCGCCTTGATGATCGCCTCGATCGCCAGTGCCTTTTCTCCCTTCCATAAAACGGCTTCTCTGCCACGTGCAGGTCGGGACATCATAGCTGGGGTATGACGCGTGATATGGTCCTGCGCAGTTACGAGGAGCAAAGCGCGGACTCCGAGTCGCTGGCTAGAGATGGACAGAACAGAGCTCAAGTGGCCATCGTGACGTCCTTCATATTGACATCAGAGGGAAGCGCACCCTCCAGAGGATCCAGTCACAGTTATGGGGCCTCTCAACGGCGTTCATGGATCAAAGCGTGCGTCGCTGGGCAGATCCTTCTTGTACACGATGGTGAACGTCACGGAGGTCGTGCAGCTCGACGAAGCGAAGTCTTGGTCGAGACGAAACCGTGGCTTCAAGTTCGTGGAAGATGTCGCCCTCGATTGTGAATATGAGGATGCGAAGCTTTCCTGCAAACGCATGAGAAATGCGACAGAGAGATAGGGGAAAGCATACCTCGATGCGATTCTTTGCAGGATCATAACATTAGACGGAAGCCTTCGGGACTTCGAACAGGGATACAACCTCTGCGACCTTGTTGATGATATCTGTGAAGGGCAATTAGCCTCAATGTCAGGCGCTGGAGGAAAGGTGCTTAGCGACCTGAAAGGCACGAAACAACCCAGTCCGGCCCGCCCCGAAGAGGGAAAACTGCGTGCCAGACCCAGGGCCGGGCCGGAGTAATGATCCTCGAGGCTCGCGGACCGTGACTTGTTCAAGATTGCTTGTCGTCTTGGACGCTAACCTCACCCTCGAGCTCACCTTCGCTCTGTCCTCACTCTTTCGTCTCGTTCTGTTCATTTCCCGGGCCCCACCCTCCACTCCCTGTTTGTGTAGCACGTGTCTCAGAACCAATTAAATTCACACATTGTTCGATGCATCGTGTTCGCTATTGGTTCGCTACCTTGTCGCTACCTCTCATGCTGGCAGCTGCAGTAGCCCTCCCACCTATGACGGCTCGTTCTAGTTCTCCCCTCTTGAAAAGGTTCGGACAGATCGTTTGGATCGAAAAACCTTTTTGCTCCCAATCTAACTAACTTACACGCGTCACTTCCTTCTGTCTGATATGGCACTTAGCATGGCCATGCATGCCATGCATGCCATCGACGGCCATTCGATGCGAGGCACAAGTTCCCTCCTCCTTCTCTTTATCCCAAACACCCAGTAGCAGGAGCACTGTAAACCCAGGATTAACCCTGAAGACTAGCAGATATCAGAACATCAGAAACGAAGACGATCTTGCTTGAATGATGTACAGCATCCCGCAACTCATCATCGCCATGGGAGGCACCTTCCTCGCCGTATTCCTCACCAAGGTCGCGGCGTTCATTTGGTACCAGGTCACCACCGTCAAGCACCAGATGCGCGGCCCCAAGTCGAAGTCGTGGATTTATGGGTGCTACGATAGCTTTGCAAGTGCGGACGAGGCGGAGGTGGATGAGAAGTGGATCGAGCAGTAGTGAGTACCATTTTTGGGTTGACTGAGAGCCTGGGCAAAGATACGATTCTGAAGAGCGCAGGGGTCGTTATCTGCTCTGCGATGGGATGGTGGGCGGGAGGGGCTTAGCGAACAGGGCTCACTGGAGTCAAACGAGCTGACTCCCCCTGCGAGCCTCGCTGCGGGAACTTGCGAGCTATTACCTCTCCGCAAGCTTGCGAATATCACTTTCCTTCTCTTCCACTCTTGACCATAATACCACTCCGCTAACACACCTCCCACCACTAGTGGCCCGACCTTCAAATACCACGCCTTCCTCAACGTCACGCGCCTCTTCACCCTAGACCCGCACGCCCTTGCGCACATACTGCAGCGTGACGCCATCTACGAGAAGCCTGAGCCCGTGCGCTGGACGCTCGAGCGCACGCTGGGGAAGGGCGTGCTGTTCGTGGAGGGGGAGCAGCACAAGGTGCAGAGAAGGATCATGGTACGTTTCGTTGTCTCTTCGTCTTTGGTGATATGTCGTAGTTTGGCATTGACGACCATGTGACATGTGCAGAACCCCGCGTTCGGACCTGTCCAAGTGCGTGAACTCACGGAGATCTTCATGGAGAAGGCGTGCCAGGTCTGTGCGCCCCTTTCTTTACTGGCCCCTTCTCGAATCCTGACTGGATGCTTACTGCGTCCCTTCGAACTCCGTAGCTCCGCGACGTCTGGTTAGCCGAGATCACCAAGAACGCCCTTCCCACCCTCACACCGGTCGACGCCGCCACTACACAAGATGGTACGCCCCGCAACCCGCACCGCGCGGATTCGCTCCCGCCGCCGACCGCACGCATCGAAGTGATGGGCTACCTCAGCCGCGCGACGCTCGACATGATCGGCAAGGCGGGGTTCAACTACGAGTTCAATGCGCTGCACCCGATAAGCAAGGTGCATTTCTCCCTTCCCGTTCCCCATCTCCGTTCTGTTCCCTTTCACACATCCAAATGTCGATACGAACGCTAACTGCCCTAACGCCATCAGGATGGGAAGTGCGAGGACAACGAGCTGAGCGGCGCGTTCGCAAGGCTGTACAAGGACGCGGGGAGCAACAAGGTGCTCGAGCTCCTGCAGTCATGGTTCCCCGTGCTCAGGGCCATCGTGAGTATCAGTCTCTTCCCATCCCTATTTCGCGTTCATCGTTAGCTTTGTGCCCTACATGCTTACACCGACTGACGCCCCCCTCGCAGCCAACCTCCCAAGGCCGCGCCATCGTCGAAGCGCGCTCCATCATGTCCCGCATTGGGCGCAAGCTGCTCGATGACGCGCGCGCCGCCGCTGCCGCCGGGGACACCGGGGACGGCGGGCGCGATCTGCTGAGCCTGCTGGTGAAGGCGAACACGGATCCGGCGCTGCCTGCGGACCAGCGCATGGCGGACAGCGATGTACTAGCGCAAGTGCCTACGTTTTTGGTCGCGGGGCATGAGACTACTCGGTGAGCCCCTTTCCCCTCCCTCTCCTTCCCTTCCTGCCCCCTTCGTTATTTCACTCGACTTGGTATGGTGCGCTAATGATATGTTTGTCTCTCTGTAGCACAGCGACGACCTGGGCCTTGTTCGCACTGACCCAATCCCCGGACGTGCAGTTCCTCCTGCGCGACGAGCTCCTCGCCGCCGACCTCGGCGAGTCCCCCTCCATGGACGACCTCAACGGACTCCCGTACCTCGACCGTGTCGTGCGCGAGGTGCTCCGGCTGCACTCGCCCATCCCGCGGACGGTTCGCGTGGCCAAATCCACCGACGAGATTCCCTGCGCGACAGCGTGGGTGGACGAGAAGGGTGTGGAAAGACGGACGATAAGGGTGACCAAGGGCGACTGGATTGCGATTCCGATCAGGGCGCTGAATCGCAGTAAGGCAGTGTGGGGCGAAGATGCGCTTGAGTTCAAGTATGTCTTTTGTCTTTAGTTATGAGGGATGGTTATTGGATGCGACGCTGATGCGGGTTATTTGCAGACCGGAACGATGGGAAAAGGTCCCTGAGGGTGCGATGCACGTCCCCGGCATATGGGGCCACCAGCTGTCCTTCCTCGCCGGCCCGCGCGCGTGCATCGGCTACCGATTCTCCCTCGTCGAGTGCGTCCCCCAGCTTCCCATTCTCATCGTTATCGCTTGGTGCTAATATGGGCTCCGCGTAGAATCAAGGCCCTCCTGTACACCCTCGTGCGCGCATTCGAGTTCGAGCTCGCGGTGGCCCCGGAGGACGTGGTCAGCCGCTCGACGACGGTGCAGAGGCCGTATGTGCGGACGGAGATGGAGAAGGGGATGCAGCTGCCGTTGATTGTGCGTGGGGTCGTGCAACAGGACTCTTAAAGGTTGAGCGGCGAGAGTGCAGCGGGCTGGGATTTGGGTTGTACATGCCACAGCAGACCGTACCCTACGGAATCGTCCAGAAAGAAAATGGCGTGTGCGGGAACGGTGAGTGCGGCATGGTGGAGGACCGTTGTTTCTGGTAGAGATGTCGGTTCACTGCCAGCGGCTAACGGCCCATCTTTAGACGATCTCGCATAGGCTTGGGGGTACGTTGAATCGCATTCTGGGGTCTTGGACATGTAAATTAGCTCTTAAAATATGATGCTTATGGCTATCCATATGACATGGTGTGGGCTAGGTGGTCCTGGTTGATGTATTGAAATTATGAGTGATTTCTACTGACATCTACAAGAAATCTATGATAATTATTGAAGTTATCAGAGTCCACTTTGTTGACAACTTCACCGATATAATCACGGATAATAAATGACATTATATTGCATATCGGTGAAATCACTGGAGTCTTCGCAGAGTCTTCGGCGAACTTCACTGAAGTTTGCATTGAAGTGAATTGAATCTGCTTCTCACAGTGTGGTCACGTAAAATGTCTTCGCATTATCCCACAATCACTTTCGAGAGGAAATTCGGCGCGCTATTTAGTTTCTCTTCTTGGCTCTTGCTACAATATCAAACTATTTGAAATTACTGGCAAGACTAGGTAGAAGAAATTATGTGTGATACGAGATAATCATCTACATACACACGCAATTGACAGCTTCAGCCAACGGGGACACCAAGCAGTCTATATGATCTAAGAAGATGTGTTAATGTACACCCCCGGATCCAATCCGGTCCAGTGTCCGCCGAGGAGACGCCAACAGCACAAACTTCGGGAAGACTTCAAGAGATCGTAACAAGACGGGGTGGTTATCCGCACGGGGCACTTGTGTGAGAGTGCGTTGGTGGGCCACGTCGTTTGGGTTGAATTACATCGTCGCCAATCTCGAGCAGCTTTCACAACCCGCTGCGGATCCGCGAACCACTAGGTGACGCTCTCGACGCGTTTTAGATGTGGATGTATGAACACGGTGTTGTTCGCCTTCAGCCAAATCGACACGAACCAGGGGATGTACAATGCGAACATGACGCAACAAAACGCGAAAGACCCCTGCACCTGCATGCTCGGCTGCTGGAACAACGCCCTGTTGAACGCCGGGCTAGACTTGTGGCTGAAGCTTTCGCCGTCCTCGATGACGGCGCCGGTTGATGGCTATTGGCCGTAGCGCGCTTTCCGATGGTCACGCAGTTCAAGCGCCAGAACCCGTCCCTTTCCACACAGAACCGCCCAGCCAGCGCCGCGTCCACCGCACATCCGCTCTTCAGCTCCAGCAACCCCCCCTCTACAAGCCCTGCCCCTGGTCAAGCCTCGCGTCCTTTGCTCCCAGCATGTCATGTTGTTGATGGGCGGCAAGAGCACGGCGAGGAGCCAGAGAATGATGAGCACTAGATAGGCGTGTATAAGTTCTCCATCAAGGATGGAACGAGAAGGGTGACGTACAATCACACGCAGCCTTGAGTGCGCAGAAAAAAACGATGGGGATGATCTACACGATCAGCTCGCACGCAGGCTCAGCGTAGTCCTATGCGAGCGTCGAGTGGGAGTCGGTCCCATCCAGCCCAGAATCGTCGAAGAAGGCCCTCGTGCCCCGCGGCGTCGTGTCCATCAGCCTCGCCCTCGATCCCCGCCTGGACCAGGCTCGCAACGCTCTCGAGTTCGTGGAGACGTCCACCACAGGGACGTTCGCCCCCATCTACTTGCTCGTAGAAAGAACACATATTGCCCAACAGGAGAAAGTTCCCCCCGGGGAGGAAGATGTTGTAGACCGCAGGGGTCGTCCCCGCGTCGGTGAGGAGCAGGTTCGCGATTATGTTGCGCACGAGTAGCGCCTGCTCAGATATGGACGACGAGTTCTGCACCTTGACGATCGCCTCGATCGCCGCGATATCGAGTGCTCCTTCTTCCCTCTGTACAACGGGCCCGTACAGCTCGGGACGCGTAGCTGGGTAGGACGCGTGATGTGATCCTGCGGAATCGGGAGGAGTGAAGCGCCGGCTCGCTGGCTGGCTGGAGATGGACACAGCAGGAGCGCCATCCGCTGGAACGCGTATTTTGAGATCCTCTGCATTGAACTTGGAGGGTGACGCACCCTCCAGTTCGGCCTTGCTTGTATCCTAGTGCAGTTATAAATCGAGGGCGAGCGAGACTGCGCAGCTGCTTCATGGAGAAGATGATGACGGGCCATTTCGGAGGGTAGAAGGCGCCGCATAGGTCGTACAACTTGGCGAGGCCAAGGCGCGGGTGTAAAGGTTCGGGAAGAGGCCGGTGCTCTCGCGGAGGACGTCGCGTTCGATCGCGAATAAGAATGACAATGGAAGGTTTGCCTGCAAGCGTATGAGCAATGCAACATAGAGGGATGGGGTAAAAGCGTACCTCGACGTGATTCTCTGTAAACACAACTCCTGCGCCATTGGCATGATGTTCCTCGAAGAGTACTAACCTGCCTCAATGTCAGTCACTATATGCAAATAAACGGATAACGCACTCACCCTTTCACATCCGTACGGCCTACATCTCCCTCATCAATACAAAGGCATGCGGGGAGCGCAGACAGCATGGGACCCAACTGATGAAAGTCTTCACGAAGGCGCGCAGAAATATTGGAGAATCCTCATGGTAGCGATCAGATAGTTCAGAGTCTGTGTAGAATGAAACTTGTGCAATATCTAAGCCCTTGCTGCAAGACTACCGTAAGTATGGGCGGAATGACAGAGTGGCCTTGGGTTGGCCCACGTCAACAAGAGCAAACAGGCACAGGAATATGTCGTTCATGCGTCAAGCCAAATCCAGAGTCTCGCAAGTCGCATCCGAAAACGGCGCCGATAAGAACCAATGTTGCAAGCAGCAAGAAGAAGGAGAGGCAGCGAACGCCAATATACTAGTACTCGCCGGGCTCGCATCATGACGATCTAGCATTCAAAACATTGGACCTAAATATAGCGCTCTCGTCTTGAGCGCTGGTATGATCAAGCCAGAAACTCCGAGGATCTTGCCAACGACTACACGGCGCACAGACTTTAGCTGACTCTCCCTGAAAATATAGAGTGTGACGCGTTAGAATTGTTAGAACCCTCGTGACTCGCAGTCTATCTGCACTTGTGGATAACCTTCTTACTCGTTATTTGAATCTCACTGTGGTGCGATGAGACCCAAAATAATATCGCCTTCCGTATATCACCCTTCTCCCTCAAGTCCCGGATCGCGCCAGACTTCAAGCCGTCGTTTTGAAAGGATGCAAGTTGGGTCAAGCATAAAACCCAAACCGAAACATTGTCATTTTCTCCAACGCTCTCAACCGGCTCTCGTCCTAATCCCAACCTCATACAAGCCCCTTCGCTCTCCACAACTCACTCATCACCCCTCACATCAGCATCCATGCCTCTTCAACTCCTCCCGTTTGGTCAAACTAATGCGAGAAATGCCGTGGATGGGTCAGAATTGAAGAGGCATTGCGTGAGGCCGCTTACCCATAGCTGTAAACGGAGCTTTCGCTGCCTTTGCTGCGTCGCTGTTTCACTGCGACGAGCGACCTGTGGAGTACATGGGTTAGTCAGCAGGTAGATGCGACGGGAAGAAACTATTGACTGACGCGCTAAAAATGGTCAAAGGGCCAATAAAGGGGTCAAGATCTTCGAAATTTGCGAGGAGTTGATCGCGTACCCACTTGAGAATGCAATATAAATGAGTGAGTATATAAATACAGGTATTCATTGGATGATTTGAAACAAACTTTCTGAAAAGAAGCGTGTTGTACGTGGCTGTCAGATCTGAACGGCAGGAGAAACGACGTAAACATACAATCTAGGGAAGAAGGATGATCAGAGTCAAGTCATTAATGGGTGGAAAGAAGCCAAACAATCTATCAATTCGCAGAACGAGAGATTGCGACCAAGTGTTCCTGCGTCAGTAAAGGGGTAATTCATGGCACTTTAATGTCGCACAAGCTGAGGATGTGGCATCATGAGCACAGCCTCTACTATGGAGATAGAAAAATGACGCACTTCCTAAATTGAAGAAGCGGCGGGCCGGCGGCTTGAGCACTCAGCATTGGAAAAACAAAGAGACATACTTTCTGTGAAATCACACTGGGAGTCAGTGGGTACTCGGTGTTGAGAGAAAAAAGGAGACGTACTCGCTGTACCAGCCGCCTTGAATCAGTAGGCACTCAGTGTTGGAAGAAGCAAAGAGACGCACCAACTGCAGGAACCACGCCGTGAGTGAGTGGGGACTCGACATCGGAAGACACAAGGAGACATACATTCTGCAGAACCGACGCTTTGAGTGAGTGGGGACTCGGCATTGGAAGACACAAGGAAACGTACTTTCTGCAGAATCCACGCCACGAGTCAGTTGGCACCCGGTGTCGGAAGAAGCAAGGAGACTTACATTCTGCAGAATCCACGCCATCAATCAGTAGGCACTCAGTGTTGGAAGAAGCAAGAGACACACCGACTGCACAACCGAGGCCGCGAGTCAGTAGGCGAGTGTTGGAAGATGCGAGGAGACCCACCGGCTGCACAACCCAGGCCGCGAGTCAGTGGGCACTCGGTGTTGGAAGAAGCATTGAGACGCACCACCTACACAAGCCTCGCCGCGAGTCAGTAGGCACTCCGTGTTGGAAGACACAAGGAGACGTACTCGCTGCACAACCCAGGCCACGAGTCAGTAGGCACCCGGTGGCGGAAGAAGCAAGGAGACATACTCGCTGCACAACCCAGGCCGCGAGTCAGTAGGCACCCGGTGGCGGAAGAAGCAAGGAGACGTACTCCCTGCACAGCCTACGCCGCGAGTCAGTAGGCACTCGGTGTTGGAAGAAGCATTGAGACGCACTAGCTACACAAGCCTCGTCGCGAGTCAGTAGGCACTCGGTGTTGGAAGAAGCATTGAGACGCACTATCTACACAAGCCTCGCCGCGAGTCAGTGGGCACTCGGTGTTGGAAGAAGCAAGGAGACACACCGGCTGCACAACCCAGACCGTGAGTCAGTAAGCACTCGGTGTTGGAAGATACAAGGAGACACACTTGCTGCACAACCC
Organism: Athelia psychrophila; assembly: GCA_001630335.1. Taxonomy (NCBI): domain Eukaryota; kingdom Fungi; phylum Basidiomycota; class Agaricomycetes; order Atheliales; family Atheliaceae; genus Athelia; species Athelia psychrophila. The sequence goes on from KV417701.1 coordinate 110,287, forward strand.
ACGCCGCGAGTCAGTAGGCACTCGGTGATGGAAGATACAAGGAGACACACCGACTACACAACCCAGGCCGCGAGTCAGTGGGCACTCGGTGTTGGAAGACACAAGGAGACACACCTCCTGCACAACCCACGCCGCAAGTCAGTAGGCACTCGGTGTTGGAAGACACAAGAAGACACACCCACTGCACAACACAGGCCGCGAGTCAGTGGGCACCCGGTGTCGGAAGACATAAGGAGACATACTCCCTGCACAACCCAGGCCACGAGTCAGTAGGCACCCAGTGTTGGAAGGCACAAGGAGACACACCAACTACACAACCCACGCGGCGAGTCAGTAGACACTCGGTGTTAGAAGAAGAAAAGGAGACACACCAACTGCACAACCCACGCCAGGAGTCAGTGAGTACTCAAATATTCGTTGCAGCAGCAATTGACGTGCCGAATCAAAGTCTTCTGCATCCTATATGTCGACATTAGATCACAGTGAGTTTTTATTTCGACTTCCTAATCCATTCTCGCCTTCTGAACATGATTTAACATTTCAGTGTAATTGCGGGAGATGGGCAGAGGTTCTTACTTTCTATTGTCAAAGGTGAATCATGTTATGCCATATAAGCCTTCGTTGAAGATAAAGATAACCTACCTCCTTTCAACAATACAATTTGAATCATGATCGGAGCAGCATCCTAGATAACAGGAATTGATGACCTACCATCTGGAAACGAGTTATTTCTGAGGCATAATATTAGCAAAATGATGGTGTATACCGCCACTCTTGTATTAGCCTTCCTGAGGGTATGTGACAGACTCCCTCCGCCTGGCAAGCACTGATGCCGCATGCGAGATCATTATACAGCCAAAATTTATGCATGAGCATGAGGGACTGACCTGGTATTTATCAATCAATTTGTTCAGCTTCTTCTGCGTCTGTGTCGTCATCCTGTTTAAGATCAGCAAATTACTCCAAACCTCCATTGCCTCAGATGAGACGAAATCATCCAGAGTGCGGAAGAGTTCAGGAAGCACCTCGCTGGCAACTGCGGAATCCTGCAGGTGTCCGACCCAATGTTCGATAGTGTACAATGATCCTGCATTTTCAGCAAACACATCCTGTTGAAAGCTCCTGTTCATGAACTTCAGACAATCAGCGGCGAGGGTGAAATGAGCCGCCGATGGAGAATCAATGAAGCGACCATGGGAGCGGCTTCCGTCCAGAAGGAAATCACGGAGTGATGTGTGGTTAAGGAGAACTGGTGTAAAGTCGTCGGCAGGGACACGAATGATTGACTGAATGAAATTCAATGCGTGAAGAACATCCTCCACATTGAGCCGAAGCAGATCCGCGAGGGTATTGACGGAAGGCTGCTTGCGAAGGAGCATGAGTGTCGTGAGCACACTGCAAAACCAGGGAATATCCGGAACAGCCCCGAGGACCTGGAGATACAGCGGATCGAGACCGGCATGCAGGCTCAGCGCATTGTTCAGTTTCCGCTGTGGGGGCGCCTTCCCGTCGGTAATGAAGTCTACCAAATTTGACGCGAAGACAAACATCCCGTCTGCCTTCCAAACGAGCGCCTGAATCTCTTCAATGGAAGGCCATGGTGGTGAGATGCCGCGCATCAGGCGCGGATTCCGCTTGAGGATTTCGGAGAAACGATGGTTCAAAAATGCCTCGATGTCGAAGGCAGCGTCAAAGTCTTCCAATGCAACCCCTGTCACGGTAGCTCGAGCGATATCGTCCGAGAATGCTTGGTTAACGTGCTCCTCACGACGGCTCGTGAGCAACCAGCGTAGTGGAAGTCTTCTGGTGCTGGCAGCACTTGTAAGAATGCCAATGAAGTCATTCATGGCCCGCTTGTCGTTACATTCGTCGAGAGCGTCAATCACGATGATGAATGGGTGGGCGGGCGAATGAGCAGCGGTTACGGACGCCAGGGGTCCCAAAACGAGCTTTTCAAGCTGTTTCGTGATGGATTGGTGGGGAATACTTGGATCATCCCGAAGTGCCTTTTCGATGATGGGCTTCGTTCCTGGGATAGAGACTGTGATTTGGAACGAGATAGTAGTGATAAGGCGGGCGAACTCGCTGCGCCCTCCTGCCCCACGTAGGAAGAAAAAGCTGGCTATCAACGTTCCGTCCCCCGCCCATGATTCCGCGACAGTCTGAGAAATAGCTGATTTTCCGAATCCTGCAGGGCCACTCAGAAAGCAAATAGGTGAGCCAGCGACGTCATCTTTCCAGTTCACAATCTTCCCGATGACTGCTTCCCTGGTCCCTTTGAGACATCCGGATCTCGAGCCGCTGCCCTCATGACTAGCATCTGGGACGACAAAGTCGGGATATAAACTCATACGGTGAGTATCTGGATATTAAGAGAATGAGAGAAGCAAAGCGGCACGATCAACAGTCATTCGCACCCATGATCGTGTTATGCTCGACGTGGTCGCCCATAGTCACATTGCCAGCAGCGTTTATCACGGTGCCACCTTGCGAGGTGCCTTTGGTCACGAATTTAATCTAGAATATGATATTGGCATTGGTGTGAGATCGGTAAGGCTTAAATTTGCCGCACTGCAGGTGAGTTCCGTGGCCCCTGCGGTTTGCGATCGCGATCCATCCTGATGATCGTGGAGATTCGACTAAGTGGTACCAAAATCGGGTGTTATCGCTCATCCTAATTCCTGCTGAGGCATATTCTCACCTATTTGTACTTGTTTTCTGGCTGTCCTGAAAGCTGCGTGGAAGTGAAGGATATGTCGATGATCGATAAATAACAGAAGCGTGCTTGACGCCTAGGTTGTGGCGTCTTCGGTGTCTATACAGTAAACCTTTTATGCGAGCTCGATCACCGACAAGGATGCATATGCATATGACACGGTCCACAACATATGCATCTTTACGCGGGTTTCAATTCAATGTGATATCGACTAGCACGACGTCTGAGGATGGTCACCGCGTCCCCTCGAACTCCATAGCTTCGCGACGTCTGGTCCGGGCCGTCCGGCGAAATCAATAAGAACACCCCTACCCTCGCAGTGACCAGTCGCCTCCGCCGCCGCCGCCCAGGATTGCACGCCCTGCAAACGACGCTGCGCAGACATGCTCCGGCCGTCCACCGCACGCGCATCGAGGTCATGGGCTACCTCAGCCGCGCGACACTCGACATCATCGGTGAGGTGGGGTTCAACTACGAGCTCGACACGCTGCATCCGATAAGTAAGGTGCGTCCCTTCTCCCCGCTCTTCTGTCTCCTTCCGTCCCCCCTTCCCCTCCATGCGCTACCACCCAATTCAAATACAAATGTTGTTGCGAACACTAACTGCCCCAACACCAACAGGACGGGAAGCGTGGAGGACAATGACCTGAGCGGCACGCTCGCAAGGCTGTTCCAGCCTGCGGGGGGCAATAATGGGCTCTGTTTCCTCCAGGCATGGTTCCCCGTATTCAGGGCTATCGTGCGTATAAGTCCGTTTCCCGTTTCCGTTAGCCTCACGCCCCAATTGCTTACGCTCACCCACTCTCAGCCAACCTCCCAAGGCTGCGCCATCGTCCACGCGCGCTTCGCCGTGTACCACGTCCCGCATTGGGCGCAAGCTGCTGGATGACGCACACGCTGCCACCGCTTCGGGTGACATTGGGGACGGCGGACGCGAGCTGCTGAGCCTTCTGGTGAAGGTGCATACGGATCCGGCGCTGCCGGTGGACCAACGCATGGCGGATAGCGAGTGCCGGGGCAGGTGCCGACGTTTTTGGTCGTGGGGCATGAGAATGCTAGGTGGGTGCCCCTCTCCCTCCTTCCCTCCCTGTGTCCTTCTTTTCTTCGCTTGACTTCGTATGGTATGCTAATGCTATATTTGACTCTGTGTGTGTAGCACGGCAACGACCTAGGCCCTCTTCGCGCTCACCCGATCCATAGACGTGCAGTCCCTTCTGCGCGGCGAGCTCCTCGCCACTAATCTCGGCGACTTGCCCTCTATCCGATCCATAGACGTGCAGTCCCTTCTGCGCGGCGAGCTCCTCGCCACTAATCTCGGCGACTTGCCCTCTATGGAAGACCCTAATGCGCTCCCGTACCTCGTCCGCGTCCTGCGCTCGGTCCTCCGGCTGTATTTGCCCATGCCGCGCACGGTGCGCATGGCCAACGCCACCAACGACATTCCTTGCGAGACGGTGTGGGTGGACAAGAAAGGCGTGGAAAGGCGATGATAAGGGCGACGAAGGGCGACTCGATTGTAATTACGATTGCGACTAATAGGGCGCTGAATCGGAGTAAGGCGGTGTGAAAGATGCACTTGAGTTCAAGTACATTTTGGCTTGTCTTTTGCCTTCTGTGGTGGCGAATGGTTGTTGGATGCGAGTCATCTGCAGACTGGAACAATGGGGAAAGGTCCCCGAGGGCGCGACGCACGTATGCGGGATATGGGGCCACCAGCTCGCCTTCCTCGCCGGCCGATGCGTGTGCATCGGCTACCGCTTCTGCCTCGTCGAGTGCGTCGTTTCATCTTCCCATTCTCATCGTTATCGCTTAGCGCTTAGTGCTATACTTGCGAAGCTCTCGAGTTGGTGTAGGCATCTACGACGACGGGAGGTAGAGGAAGGCGGAGAGGCGGGGGCCATCACTGCTTACACCAGGTGTCGGGGTCTTCGGAGGCTGGCATGTCACTCGATCGATGACGACGAGAACGAGTTGAGCGGGTGATCACATAGTGGTCACATCTAGGAATAGCACACAGAAGAGAAGTTGAAGGACACTCACGAATGGCCGCTTGGGGTCGTTCGGAGCGGCCGATTCGGTGGGTGCATCCGACTCCCGACTCTCGACTCCCGCCCTGGAGTTCTCATCATTTCTCATCCACTACTTACCACCATCACTGTGAACTGTGATTCATGCAGCGCTCAGGTGCAGTCAATCAAAGTCTTCGTGCATTTAGAACATGACCCGTCCACATGACTATTTGCCTATTCTACGTGACGACAACGGGGTTTGTGGACAGTTTTATACCGCAGCGACGAGCTGCCTGCACGTTGTCGCTAACTGGATATTTGCATCTGCGCCCGCAGGCGACTCGCCTGGACACCGCACAACTGCAGCACTGCGGTCATCGAGTGTCGTATAAGCCTACACCAAATTTGAAGTTATCGCTACGTTACACACCTACCTTTCCGCCGACGCCTATCAATGGCATATCTCCCGCAAGCTCTCATTTGCGTACTGGGCACAATTTTCACGTATGGCTTAATCAAATTCTACGGTATGGTACATTTTCGATGGACTTCCCCTCTGCTCTTGCTCCCCGGACCCAAAAGCGGGAGTATGTTCTGGGGGGATTTGAAAGAACTGATCAAGACGGATCACAAAACTGAGTTCCACAGTGCTTGGTTCAACGAGTAGTAAGTGAATTATCAATGCGCTGCCTTCAAGTGTCTGCCTGCTAATGGTGATCTCAGTGGCACGTCACATCACTACTGTAACCTCCCAGGTGTACGCTCGCGCGTTATGTACACCGTCTTTCTATTGATATTTGAACGTCTACAGATACCCGTTCTTTGCACAAAAGATAGTCGCGCGATGGCCCACATCCTTTCCCATTCCGATATCTACCAGAAATCCAATAAGACACGGCGCATTCTCGCTCGTATATTCGGCGAAGGCCTCGAAGAAGAAGATGATGATCATAAATGCCAGAGAAGGATCATGGTATGCTTCTTACACCCTATTTTAAAACTCTGAAGAATAACCAACAATTTATACTAGAACCCAGGTTTCGGCGCAACGCAGATACGAGCTCTGACGAGCGTTTTTACCGATAAAGCATTGATGCTCCGGGACAGATGGAGCTCTGAATTATTCACCGACCCCAAAGGAACGCGGATTGATGTTTTGAAGTGGTTGAACCTCGCGGCGCTTGATGTTATCGGCCAGGCTGGTGAGCTCTTTCGCCGATTATTTTCTTTAGATCCGAATATTCCTTCGGTTGTGTCTTGCCTTACCTGCCGTCCAATCAAGGCTAATCTGTAGCAGGCTTCAATTATCAATTCAGCGCTTTGGATCCAGCCTCGCCCATTAATGAACTCAACGAGGCGTTTAAGAATCTTTTCAATGTTACCCAGATAGTTGGGCTCTTCTTACTGCCAGAGTTCATACCCATCCTGCGATACATTGTAAGTTCATTTTCATTATATAAGCAAGGGCCACCAAGTGCGCTCAACAACGGAAACCGAGGAACATCGGGAAAAATAAAGTGGAAGACCGTACAGCACAGGAAACGTCAAAGTAAGCTGGGATAGCCGCAACCTCGACCCTGATTATATACCTTAGACAACTCCGACGGACAATATCCATTACTACCCTTCTCATCCACATCCGCTCTCTTCTCTACCGTGACCACCCCTCAATCCCTGTGCCTCCAAATGACCAGCCACCGCCGCCTCCGCCGCTTATCTTCATGGCCATGGCGCGGACGACGACCGGGTTCATCTCGTAGCGCGTGTGTCGAGAACATCCAGACCTGCGCTTGAGGTTGAACTGCGAGAGGATGGGGTTGATGTAGCGTTGATGATCCCCCACTGGTTGTGCGCCGTGGCAAGGCTTGTTCGGGTCGATGAGATGCTTGGCAATGATGCCGGAAATGAATTAGAGCAGGGGCACGGCGATAGCATGGATGATGCTACAAAGCGACGGGAATGGGTCAGTATAATATACAATGGCGATGAAGGCAGAGAGGAAGGGAGCCGCACCGAACATCGTGTTACATGGCCCGTTGCAGATGCACCAACTAAGGTGACGCTCTCGATGCCGTTTAGATGCGGATGTATGAACACGGTGTTCCTCGTCATCAGCAAAATCGACGTGAACCAGGGGATGCATGATGCGAACATGTCGAAACCAATGCGCGGCCACGCGAAGCACACCTGCGCCTACATGTTTGGTTGCTTGAACAAGGCCTTGCTGAACGCCGCGCTAGACTTATGGCTGAAGCTCGCCGTCCTTGATGATGGCGCCGGTTGATAGCCATCGACCGTGGCGCGCTTCCCACCGCTCGCGCAGTCCAAGTGCAAGAGCCCATCCCTTTTCAAGTAGAGTCGCCTAGCCAGCGCCGCGTACACCGCACACCCGCCCTTTAGCTCCGGTAGCTCCGCCTCTCCAATACATGCCGTTGTTCAAGCCTCGCGTTCTTTTCTCCAAGCATATCATGTTGTTGATGCGCGGCAAGAGCACGGCGAGGAGCCAGAGCACGATGAGCACTGGGAAGGTGTGCGTAAGTTCTTGATCAAGGACGGAACGAGAAGGGGGACGTACAACCATACGCAGCCTTGAGTGTGCAGAAGAAGACGATGGGGACGATCTGCACGATCAGCTCGTGCGTGGGTTTGGCGTAATCCTACGCGAGCCTTGCCTTGGAGTCGGTCCCATCCAGCCCGTCCTCGTCGAAGGACGCCCTCATGCCCCGCAGCTTCGTGTCCATCAGCCTCGCGCCAATCTCCACCTGCACCAGGCTCGCGACGCTCTAGAGTTCGTGGAGACATCCACGACAGCGAGGCTCTCCCCCATCTACCTGCTCGTAGAAGTAAGACAACCCGCCCAACAAGAGCAAGTTCCCGTCGAAGAATAAGAAGTTGTAGACAGCGGGGGTGGCGCCCACGTCGGTGCCTGCTTGGATATGGACGACGAGTGCTGCACCTTGATGATCGCCTTGATCGCAGCGATCTCCATGTGCTCCTTCTTCCCTCTGTACAACGGCTTCTCCGCCGCATACAGCTCGGGACGGCGTACCCGGGTAGGGAGCCTGATATGGTCCTGTGACATCGGGAGGAGTGAAGCGCCGACTCGCTGGCTGGGGATGAACACAGCTGGAGGACCTTCCACTGGAAAGCGCATATTGATGTCCTCTACGTTGAGCTCAGAGGGTTACGCACCCTCCAGGTTGGCCTTGTGTGCTACTGCACTTATAGGCGTGTGCGGATCCAGGGCGAGCGTTGCTGGGCAGGTTCTTCGTGTGCACGACGACGAAGGGTCAGTTTGAGGGTAGAGGGCGCCGCGAAGATCGTGGAGCTTGGTGATGCCGAGGGGTGGGTGTGACAGTTCGGGGCGGCCGGGGCTTTCACTAAGGGCGTCGCGTTCGATCGCGAAGGAGAATGCCAGATGTGAGGTTTGCCTGCATGTGTATGAGCAATGCAACAGAGAGAGATGGATGAGGGGGGAGCGTAGCACGCGATTCTTTGTGAAGGTCATAACATTGCCAGGACTGCGAACCGGGACACAATCTCTGCGCCCTTTTGATGATCTTCCCCCAATGGTACTCGGCTGTATTAATGTCAGTCATTGGATGCAAAGAATCGGATAAAGCACTCACATGTTCACTTCTATATGTCCTGCGTCTCTCTAATCGATCCAAGGAGATTCGGGGGGCGCTTGTCATCGAGACCGAGGCTGGGACCGCACCAGTGAGCATGGGACCCAACTAGCAAAAGCCTTCACGTAGGCGCACAGGACACTTGCAGGGTGATCAATGTATCGACCAGATAGGTACGAGCCTGAATGGAATGAAGCTTGTGCAGTAGCTATGCCCTGCGAAAGACCATCGTAGACCATCGTGTGGGCAGACGCGCCTGAATCAACAAGAGCAAACAGTCACATGAGAGGCACGGAACATCGTTCGCGCGTCGAGCCAGAGTCTCGCAAGTTGTGTCCCAAAACAGCGTCAATAAAATGCATCAATATTGCAAGCAGCAGAGGAATTCGGACCGTCGAGCCCCGATGACAACCGATGACGACTTCAATCTTCACTTGCGGATGACCTTCTTGCTTGTCATTTGAATCACCCTCTGGTGCGACGAGACGCAGAACAATATCGCCTCCAGTACAGTATCTTCCTCCTGCAACCCACGGATCGCGCCAGAGTTGAAGCCGTCTCTTGAAGAGGGTGAAAGCAAGGACCCAAAACAAAAGCAATATCATTTCTCCAACACTCTCAACCAGCACTCGTTCCAATTCACAGCATCATCCAAGCCTCTTCGTGCTTCACAACTCAGTCCGCACCCCTCACATCCGCATCGCCGCCAGCTCAGCCATACCCTCCTCAGCTCATCTCATCCTGTCAGTAAGCTGATGAGAGATCAATACCGTGAATTTGTCAGAATTGAAGAGGCATCGCGTGAGGCCGCTTACCATCTTAAACAACCGATACGAGCTGGCATTCTCCATGTGTCCATTGCGACGAGCGACCTGTGAAATCAATAGGTGAGACGCCAGGCAGTAGGTCGAGAGATGATCATCAACTAACGCGCTAGAGATGATCAACCGGACAATAAATGGGTGAAGATCATCGTAAATTTTCTAGGATTCAATCGCGTACCCACTTGAGAATGTAATACGTGAGTGCATAAGGACAGGTGTCAGCTGAATATTTTAAACATACTTCCTGGAAAGAAGCGCGTTGTACGTGGTTGTCAGATCTGAAAGGTAGGACAAACACCGTGAACATACAATCTAGGGAAGAAGGAGGGTCAGAGTCAACTCATCAACAAGCGGGAAAAGGCCAAACAATCTATCAATTCGTAGAAGAATATTGCGACCAAGTGTTCCTGCGTCAGTAAAGGAGTAATTCATGGCACTGTAATGTCGCACAAGCTGAGGATGTGGCACCATGAGCACAGTCTAATATGGAGATAGAAACATATCACACTTCCTATAGCGCAGAAGCGGTGGCTTGAGCACTTAGCATTGGAAAAACAAGGAGGCGTACTTTCTGGGAAATCACACCGCGAGTCAGTGGGTACTCGGCTCGGTGTTGGGGGGGGGAAAGGAGACGTACTCGCTGCACAGCCGCCACGATTCAGTAGCACTCGGTGTCGGAAGACAAAAGGAGACGCACCGACTGCACAACCCACGCCGCGAGTCAGTAGGCACTCGGTGTTGGAAGCCACAAGGAGACGCACCGACTGCACAACCCACGCCGTGAGTCAGTAGGCACTCGGCGTTGGAAGAAAAAGGAGACGCACCGACTGCAGAAACCACGCCGTGAGTCAGTGAGCACTCGGTGTTGGAAGAGACAAGGAGACGCACAAACTGCACAGCCCATGCCGCGATTCAGTGGACACTAAATGTTGGAAGAAGCAAGGAGACACACCTCCTGCAGAAACCACGCCGTGAGTCAATGAGCACTCGGCGTTGAACGAAGCAAGGAGACGCACCAACTGCACAGCCCACGCCGTGAGTCAGTGAGCACTCGGCGTTGGAAGAAGCAAGGAGACGCACAAACTGCACAGCCCATGCCGCGATTCAGTGGACACTAGATGTTGGAAGAAGCAAGGAGACACACCTCCTGCAGAAACCACGCCGTGAGTCAGTGAGGACTCGGCGTTGAACGAAGCAAGGAGACGCACATTCTGCAGAAACCACGCCGTGAGTCAGTGAGCACTCGGTGTTGGAATAAACAAGGAGACGCACTTCCTGCACAATCCACGCCGCGAGTCAGTAGGCACTCGGTGTTGGAAGAACAAGAAGACGCACGAGCTGCACAGCCCAAGCCGCGAGTCAGTGTGCACTCGGCGTTGAAGGAAGCAAGGAGACGCACCCACTGCAGAAACCACGCCGTGAGTCAGTGAGTACTCGAATATTTGTCGCAGTAGTAATTGACGTGCCGGATGAAAGTCTGCTGCGTCCTATGTGTCCACATTAGATCGCAGTGAGATTTTGTTCGATCTCCTAATCAATTCTCGCCTTCTGAACATGATGCAACATTTCAGCGTAATTATGGGAGATGTGCAGAAGGCTCTTACTTTCTATTGTCAAAGGTGAATCATGTTTTGTCTTGTAAGCCTTCGTTGAACATAGATAAAGATGACCTACGTCCTTTCGACATACAATTTCAATCACGATCAGATCAGTATCCTAGATAACGGGAATTGATGACCTACCATCTGGAAGCGAGTCATTTCTGAGGCACAATATTAGCAAAATGATAGATTATACCGTCAGTCTTGTATGAGTCTTCTTGAAGATATCTACCGGACTCCCTCCACCTGTCAAGCACTGAGGCGAGATCATTATATAGCCAAAGTTTATGCAGGAGGAACTGACCTGGAATTTCTCAATTAATGCGGCCAGGAGCCGCTGTGTATTTTGTATCTGCCCATGTAAAATCAGCCAATTAACCCAAACCTCCATTACCTCAGATGAGACGAAATCATCCAGAGTGCGGAGGAGTTCAGGAAACACCTCGCTGGCAACTGCGGAATCTTGTAGGTGTTCGACCCAATATTTGAGAGCATACAACAACCCCGCATTGTCAAGAAACACATCACGTTGGAAGGTCCTGTTCATGAGCTTCAGACAGTCAGCGGCGATGGTGAAATGAGCCGCCGGTGGAGGATTAATGAAGCGACCATGGGAGCGGCTTCCGTCCACGAGGAAGTCACGGAGTGATGTGTGGTTAAGTTGCACTGCAGTAACGTCGTCGGCAGGGACACGAATGATTGACTGAATGAAGTTCAATGCGTGCAGAACATCCTCCACATTGAACCGAAGCAATTCCGCGAGTGTATTGACGGATGGCTGCTCGCGAAGGAGTATGAGTGTCGTGAGCACGCTGCGAAAGCAGGCGATATCCGGAACATCCCCGAGGACTTGGGCGTACAGCGGATCGAGACCGGCGTGCAAATGCAGGACACTCCGGAGCTTTTGGTTGGGAGGCGCTTTCCCATCGGTGATGAAATTTACCAATGTAGCGGCGAAGATGAGCATCCCGGCTGACTTCCGCACGAGCGCCCGCCTGTCTTCGGTGGAAGGCCATGGGAGTGCGATGCCGCGCATCAGGCGCGGATTCTGCTTGCGGATGACATAGAAATGATGTTTCAAAAGTGTCTCGATGTCGGTGGTAGCATCAAAGTCTTCCAATGCAACCCAGGTCGCGGTGGCCCGGGCTGTATCGTCCGAAAACGCCCGGTTGATGTGCTCCTCACGCCGGCTGGTGAGCAACCAGCGGAGCGGAAGCTTTCTGGCGCTGGCAGCATGTGTAAGAATGCCAATGAAGTCCTGCATGTCTTGCTTGTCGTTACATTCATCGAGAGCGTCGACCACGATGATGAGCGGGCCGGTTGGCGAGTGGGCAGCGGCTACGGACGCCAGGGGTCCCAAAACGAGCTTTTGAAGCTGCTTGGTGATGGATTGGTGGGGAATGGTTGGATCGTCACGGAGTGCCTTTTCGATCATGGGTTTCGTTTCTGGGATGGACACCGTGATTTGGAACGAAATGGTAGTGATAAAATGAGCGAACTGGCTGCGTCCTCCTGCCCCGCGTAGGAAGAAGAAGCTGGCTATCAATGTTCCGTCTCCCGCCCATGATTCTGCTACAGTCTGAGCAATAGCCGATTTTCCGAATCCTGCAGGACCACTGAGTAGGCGAATAGGCGAAGCAGCGATGTCATCTTTCCAGTTGAAAATCTCCCCGATGACCGCTTCCCTTGTTCCTTCGAGACATCCGAATCTCGAGCCGCTGCCCTCATAACCAGCATCGGGGACGACAAAGTCGGGATATAAACTGCTACGGTGAGTATCTGGATAGCCGGTGAATGAGAGAAACACCCGACACGATGAACAATAATTCCCACCCATGATTGTGTTGTGCTCGACGTGGTCGCCCATGGTCACATTGCCAGCAGTGTTTATCACGTCGCGAAAGGTGCCTTTGGTCACGAATTTGCTCTAGAGCGGGATATTAGCTTTAATGTGAGATCGATAAGGCTTGAATTCGACGCACTGGAGGTGAGTTCCGTGTCTCCTGCGATTTGCGATTGTCATCCATCTTGATGATCGTGGAGATTCGACTAAGTGGTACCCAGCGATCGCCGAGGAAACTCAAATTCGGGTGTTATCATTTATCCTAATTCCTGCAGAGGTATCTTCTCACCTATTTGTACTTGTTTTCTGGCTGTCCTGAAAGCTGCGTGGAAGTGAAGGATATGTCGATGATCGATAAGTAACAGAAGCGTGCTTGACGCCCAGGTTGTGGCGTCTTCGGTGTCTATACGGTAAACCGAGCGACAAGGAATCGGATGGCACGGTCCACAACATCTTTACGCGGGTTTCAATTCAATGTGATATCGACTAGCACGGCGTCTGAGGATGCTCACTGCATCCCCTCGACGTCTGGTCCGGCCAGATCAATAAGAACACCCCACCCCTCGCAGTGACCCCTCGCAGTGACCAGTCGCCTCAGTCGCCGCCGCCGCCCAGGATTGCACGCCCTGCAAACCACGCCGCGCAGACACGCTCCGGCCGCCTACCAAGTGCGCATCGAGGTCATGGGCTACCTCAGCCGCGCGACACCGGACACCATCGGCAAGGCGGGGTTCGACTACGAGTTCAACGCGCTGCACCCGATAAGTACGGTGCGTCCCTTCCCCTTCTCTTCTGTCCCCTTCCCTCCCCCTTCCCCTCCATTCTGCACTAACACCCAATGCAAATACAAATGTGGATGCGAACGCTAAATGCCCCAACACAAACAGGACGGGAAGCGCGAGGATATCTACCTGACAAGGCGCTCTGTTTCCTGCAGGTGTGGTCCCCGTGTTCAGGGCTATCGTGAGTACCAGTCCGTTTCCCGTTTCCCGTTAGCCTCGCGTCCCACTTGCTTACGATTGCTGACGTGCCCCCTCAGTCAACCTCCCAAGGCTGCGCCATCGCCGACGCGCGCTTCGCCGTGTGCCGCCCCGCATTGGGCGCAAGCTGCTGGATGACGCGCACGCTGCCACCGCTTCGGGTGACATTGGGGACGGCGGACGCGATCTGCTGAGCCTGCTGGTGAAGGCGCACACGGATCCGGCGCTGCCGGTGGACCCGCGCATGGCGGATAGCGGTGTGCCTGCGCAGGTGCCGACGTTTTTGGTCGTGGGGCATGAGAATGCTAGGTGGGTGCCCCTCTCCCTCCTTCCCTCCCTGTGTCCTTCTTTTCTTCGCTTGACTTCGTATGGTATGCTAATGCTATATTTGACTCTGTGTGTGTAGCACGGCAACGACCTAGGCCCTCTTCGCGCTCACCCGATCCATAGACGTGCAGTCCCTTCTGCGCGGCGAGCTCCTCGCCACTAATCTCGGCGACTTGCCCTCTATCCGATCCATAGACGTGCAGTCCCTTCTGCGCGGCGAGCTCCTCGCCACTAATCTCGGCGACTTGCCCTCTATGGAAGACCCTAATGCGCTCCCGTACCTCGTCCGCGTCCTGCGCTCGGTCCTCCGGCTGTATTTGCCCATGCCGCGCACGGTGCGCATGGCCAACGCCACCAACGACATTCCTTGCGAGACGGTGTGGGTGGACAAGAAAGGCGTGGAAAGGCGATGATAAGGGCGACGAAGGGCGACTCGATTGCAATTACGACTGCGACTAGGGCGCTGAATCGGAGTAAGGCGGTGTGAAAGATGCACTTGAGTTCAAGTACATTTTGGCTTGTCTTTTGCCTTCTGTGGTGGCGAATGGTTGTTGGATGCGAGTCATCTGCAGACTGGAACAATGGGGAAAGGTCCCCGAGGGCGCGACGCACGTACCCGGCATATGGGGCCACCAGCTCGCCTTCCTCGCCGGCCCACGCGTGTGCATCGGCTACCGCTTCTGCCTCGTCGAGTGCGTCGTTTCATCTTCCCATTCTCATCGTTATCGCTTAGCGCTTAGTGCTATACTTGCGAAGCTCTCGAGTTGGTGTAGGCATCTACGACGACGGGAGGTAGAGGAAGGCGGAGAGGCGGGGGCCATCACTGCTTACACCAGGTGTCGGGGTCTTCGGAGGCTGGCATGTCACTCGATCGATGACGACGAGAACGCGTTGAGCGGGTGATCACATAGTGGTCACATCTAGGAATAGCACACAGAAGAGAAGTTGAAGGACACTCACGAATGGTCGCTGGGGGTCGTTCGGAGCGGCCGATCCGGCGGGTGCATCCGACTCCCGAGGCCCGACTCCCGACTCCCGAGGCCCTAGAGTTCTCATCATTTCTCATCCACTACTTACCACTGTGAACTGGAATTCATGCAGCGCTCCGGTGCAGTCAATCAAAGTCTTCGCGCATTTAGAACATGACCCGCCCACATGACTATTTGCCTATTCTATGTGACGGCAACGGGGTTTGTGGGCAGCTTACACCGCCGCGCCGAGCTGCATGCACATTGTCGCTAACTGGATCTTTGCATTTGCGCCCGCAGGCGAGTCGCCTGGACACCGCACAACTGCAGAACGCAGTCATCGAGCGTGGTATAAGCCTACACCAAGTTTGTTATCGCTACGTTACACGCCTACCTTTCCGCCGACGCCTATCAATGGCATATCTCACGCAAGGTCTTCTCTGCGTACTGGGTACAATTTTCACGTATGGCTTAATCAAATTCTACGGTATGGTACACCTTCGATGGACTTCTCCTCTGCTCTTGCTCCCCGGACACAAAAGCGGGATATGTTCTAGGGGAATTTGAAAGAACTAATCAAGACGGGTCACAAAACTAAGTTCCACAGTGCTTGGTTCAACGAGTAGTGAGTGAAATATCAAAGTGCTTCCTTCATGTGTCTGGCTGCTGATGGTGATCTCAGTGGCACGTCACATCGCTACTGTAACCTCCTAGGCGTACGCTCGCGCGTTATGTACACCTTCTTTCTATTGACATTTGAACGTCTACAGATACCCGTTCTTTGCACGAAAGATAGTTGCGCGATGGCCCACATCCTTTCCCATTCCGATATCTACCAGAAACCCAGTAAGACACGGCGCATTCTCGCTCGTATATTCGGCGAAGGCCTCGTCGTCGTCGTCGTCGAAGGAGATGACCATGAATGCCAAAGAAGGATCATGGTATGCTTCTTATACCCTATTTTAAGGCTCTGGGGAATAACCAACAATTTATGCTAGAACCCAGCTTTCGGCGCAACGCAGATACGATCTCTAACGAGCGTTTTTACCGACAAAGCATTGATGCTCCGGGACAGATGGAGCTCTAAATTATCCACCGACCCCAAAGGAACGCGGGTTGATGTTTTGAAGTGGTTGAACATCGCGACGCTTGATGTTATTGGCCAAGCTGGTGAGCTCTTTCGTCGATTATTTTCTTTAGATCCGAATATTCCTTCGGTTGTGCCTTGCCTTACCTGCCGTCCAATCAAGGCTAATCTGTAGCAGGCTTCAATTATCAATTTGACGCTTTGGATCCAGCCTCGCCCTTTAATGAACTCAATGAGGTGTTTAAGAATATTTTCAATGTTACCCAGAAAGTTGGTTACTGCAAGAGTTCATACCCATCCTGCGATACATTGTACGTTCATTTCTTCATTAATCTATCGTATAATAAAAATCTCAGTGCCACCATAGCCCACCGCGATGGACAGGCAGATTGAAATCGCCCAGAAGATCATGGCGAGCGTTGGCGCAAAGCTGCTTGCAGATGCCAAAGTCAACACCGCCGCTGAAAAGGACAACACTCAAGTGGACAAGGGTCTTCTGACCCTACTGGTCAAGGCGAATATGGCGGTACAGGGTGGTGGCGGGCAGAGGCTTAGCGATGTAGATGTATTGGCGCGTGAGTGTCCTCTGCCTCACGTGTCTGATATCGGCCAAAATCGGCTCCCATAGAGGTTCCAACTTTCCTCGTTGCGGGACGCGAAACGACCAGCTCCGCCACGACATAGGCTCTATTTGCCCGAGGTCAGCTTCCTTCAGCCCAGTCGAGGCTGCGCGACGAGTGCCTCGACATCGCCACCGACGGTCCGATTCGCCATCTTTGGACGATCTCAACTCTCTCGCGTATCTAGATCGCGTTGTGAAAGAGGTTATGCGCGTTCACGCACCGGTGCCGGGCACAGGTCGCGCTGCTATGCAGGACAACGTTATTCCGTTGGATGAGCCTTGGGTGGATAAGCGGGGCGTGAAGCACTACAGCGTCAAGTACGTTTAAAACTACCTATAAATATGATTCCTTACTGACACACGTCCACCAAAGTAGCCAAGGCGATAGGGTGTCTGTTCTCATCGGCTGCATGAACCAATCTGAGCAGATCTGGGGAGCCGATGCGGCGGCCTTCCGGCCTGAGCGGTGGGAGGCTGCTGAGACCCTCGTTCCCAACGGGATTCCCGGGGTGTGGGGAAACCAGCTCAAATGCCTGGCGGGTCCAAGAAGCTGCATCGGCTATCGCTTCGCTCTCGCAGAGTTCGTGTTTACCCTCGCCATTCATCCAGACACTTTTCCAAAACCCTAACTTTCTACTTTTATAGGATGAAAGCTCTTCTCTACACCCTCGTGCGCGCATTCGATTTGGACCTGGCGGTTCCTGCGAAGGACATTATCTCAAAACAGTGGATTGTGTCTCGGCCCATCGTGACCTCTGAACGCGAGTCAGGAAACCAGATGCCGCTGTTGGTGAAGGCGTATCGTGGATAGTGGCCTAATGTAAATTATGACTCCTGCATCTGGAATTTCTCGTACAATGACATGTACTGGCGTACGTTTGGGACTGAGGAGGCGTAAATTATATTTTGATCTTGCGCATGTTTCGTGAGGCTGCAAGATCGGTCACCTATTAGAAGGCAAAGCAAACATTGGCAAGCAGGGGATGCCACACATATAATATAAATCAAAGCATCACGAATAGATCTCCGCCGTTGCGCATGTGCCAGGAGCAGTTCAGCGAGAACAGCTTGGAACCGTGTTATCGGTGCGGCACGTCAATCAATACATGCTCGAGGAGTAGAGCATATGAGCGGCGCCTTCGCCCAACAAACAATGCGAAGAGGCTAGCGCACACAGGCTAATTGCGCAAATATAAGAGAAGAGTGGAACAATTTTAGTGCATCGCGCGGTGTAAGCGTAAGATAATGGAAAGTATAAGTATAATAAGGATGAGCTACTAAGTGCGTCTAAGAACTAAAACCCAAGCACATCGGGAAAGGGAAGACGGAAGACCGTACAGCACAAGAGACGGCAAGATACGCTGGGATAGCCACGACCCTAATTGTACACCTAAGACAAGTCCAACGAGCAATATATATGACTCCCGTTCTCATCCACAACCTCCCTTGTTTCTACCGCGACCACTCCTCAACCCCTTGCCCTCCAAATGTCCAGCCACCGCCGCCTCCACTATCTGTCTTCACGCTCATAGCACGGAAGACAACCGGGGTCGTCTAGTAGTGCGTGTTGAGATGGCCAAACCTTGAGGTTAAACGACGAGAGGAAGATGGGATCGATGAAGCGTTTGATGAGCCCCCGATGGGAGTGCGCCGCCGCGGAGCCTTCCTTGTTCAGGTCCATGAGACGTTTGACAAAGATATTGAAGATGACTTGGGAGAGTGGCACGGCGATGGCATGGATTATGACGGTGTTGTTCGTCATCAGCCAAATCGACGCGAACCAGGGGATGTATAATGCGAACATGACGGAACCAATGCGCGGCCACGCGAAGCACACCTGCGCCTACATGCTCGGCCGCTTGAACAAGGCCTTGCTGAACGCCGCGCTAGATTTATGGCTGAAGCTCGCCATCCTCGATGATGGCGCCGGTTGATAGCCATTGACCGTAGCGCGCTTCCCGACGCTCGCGCAGTCCAAGCGCAAGAGCCCATCCCTTTCCAAACAGAATCGCCTAGCCAGCGCCGCGTACACTGCACACCCGCCCTTTAGCTCCGGTATATCCGCCTCTCCAATACATGCCGTTGTTCAAGCCTCACGTTCTTTTCTCCCAGCATATCATGTTGTTGATGGGTGGAAAGAGCACGGCGAGGAGCCAAAGCACGATCAGCACTAGGTAGGTGTGCGTGAGTTCTTAAACAAGGATGGAACGAGAAGGGGGACGTACAACCATATGCAGCCTTGAGTGTGCAGAAGAAGAGGATGGGGATGATCTGCACCATCAGCTCGCGCGCGGGTTCGGCGTAATCCTGCGCGAGCCTTGCCTTGGAGTCGGTCCCATGCGGCCCGTCCTCGTCGAAGGCCGCCCTCATGCCCCGCAGCTTCGTGTCCATCAGCCTCGCGCCAATCTCCACCTGCACCAGGCTCGCGACGCTCTAGAGTTCGTGGAGACATCCACGACAGCGAGGCCCTCCCCCACCTACTTGCTCATGGAAGTCAGACAACCCGCCCAACAAGAGCAAGTCCCCGCCGAAGAATAAGAAGTTGTAGACAGCGGGGGTGGCACCCACGTCAGTGCCTGCTTGGATATGGACGACGAGTTCTGCACCTTGATGATCGCCTCGATCGCAGCGATCTCCATGTACTCCTGCTTCCCTCTGTACAACGGCTTCTCCGCCGCATACAGCTCGGGACAGCGTACCCGGGTAGGTGCGTGATATGGTCCTGCGGGATCGGGAGGAGTGAAGCGCCGACTCGCTGGCTGGGGATGAACACAGCTGGAGCACTTCCGCTGGAAAGCACATCTTTGATGTCCTCTACGTTGAGCTCAGAGGGTAACGCACGCTGCAGGTCGGCCTTGTGTCCTACTGCAGTTATAGGCATATGCAGATCGAGGGCGGGCGTTACTGGGCAGGTTCTTCGTGTATACGACGACGAAGGGTCATTTTGAGGGTAGAGGGCGCCGCGAAGATCGTGCAGCTTGGTGATTCCGAGGCGTGGGTGTGACGGTTCGGGAAGAGGCCGGGGCTTTTACTGAGGACGTCGCGTTCGATCGCGAAGGAGAATACCAGATGTGGGGTTTGCTTGCGTGCGTATGAGCAATGCGACAGAGAGAGCTGGATGAGTGGGAAGCGTACCCCGACGCGATTCTTTGTGATGGCCGTGATATTGCCAGGATTGCGAACTGGGATGCAACCTCTGCGCCCTTTTTGATGATCTTCCTCCAATGATACTCGGCTGTCTTAATGTCAGTCATTGAGTGCAAAGAACCGGAGACAGCACTCACACGTTCACATACATACATCCTGCATCTCCCTAATCAATCCAAGGAGATTAGGGGAGCGCTTGTCATCGAGATCGAGGCCGGGACCGCACCAGTGAGCATGAGACCCAACTAGAAAAAGCCTTCGCGAAGGCGCACAGAAGCTTTCACGAAGGCGCACATAAGCTTGCAGGGTGACCAGTGTATCAATCTGATAGTGAAGAGCCTGAATGGAATGAAATTTGTGCAGTAGCTACGCCTTTGCTGCGAGAGACCATCGTAGACATCGAGTGACGCGCAGTCACTTGTTGCGTCAGAAAACAGCGTCGATAACATGCATCAATATTAATATTGCAAGCAGCAGAGGAATTCGAACCGTCGAGCCCCGATGACAACCGATGACGACTTCAAGAGATTCTATCTAAATATAGCACTCTCGTCTCGAGCGCCAGTAAGATCGCGCGAGAAGCTCCGAGCTCGATCTTGACGCTGACCACGCGGCGCACAGACTGTACTTATGTAGTCATGACTCTCCCTGGAAATATACAGAGCGTGGCGCGTTAGAGTTGTTAGAACCCTTGTGGCTCGCAGTCTATCTTCCCTTGCAGATGACCTTCTTGCCTGTCATTTGAATCACCCTCTGGTGCGACGAGACGCAGAACAATACCACCTCCAGTATAGTATCTTCCTCCTGCAACTCACGGATCGCGCCAGAGTTGAAGCCGTCTCTTGCAGAGGTTGAAAGCAAGGACCCAAAACAAAAGCAATATCATTTCTCCAACGCTCTCAACCAGCTCTCGTTCCAACTCCCAGCATCATCCAAGCCTCTTCGTGCTTCCCAACTCAGTCCTCGCCCCTCACATCCGCATCGCCGCCAGTTCAGCCATACCCTCCTCAGCTCATCTCATCCTGTCAGTAAGCTGATGCCAGATCAATACCGTGAATTGGTCAGAATTGAAGAGGCATTGCGTGAGGCCGCTTACCATCTTAAACGACAGATACGAGAGGCGATTCCCCATGTGTCCATTGCGACGAGCGACCTGTGAAATCAATAGGTGAGACGCCAGGCAGTAGGTCGAGAGATAATCATCAACTAACGCGCTGGGGATGATCAACCAGACAATAAATGGGTGAAGATCATCGTAAATTTTCTAGGAGTTAATCGCGTACCCACTTGAGAATGTAATAAGTTAGTGCATAAGGACAGGTGTCAGCTGAATATGTTAAACATACTTCCTGGAAAGAAGCGCGTTGTACGTGGCCGTCAGATCTGAACAGCAGGACAAACACCGTGAACATACAATCTAGGGAAGCAGGATGGTCAGAGTCAACTCGTCAACAAGCAGGAAAAGGCCGAACAATCTATCAATTCGTAGAAGAACATTGCGACCAAGTGTTCCTGCGTCAGTAAAGGAGTAATTCATGGCACTGTAATGTCGCACAAACTGAGGATGTGGCACCATGAGCACAGTCTCTAATACGGAGATAGAAAAATGGCTCACTTCCTATAGTGCAGAAGCGGTGGCTTGAGCACTTAGCATTGGAAAAACAAGGAGACATACTTTCTGTGACATCACACCACGAGTCAGTGGGTACTCGGCGTTGGGAGAAGAAAGGAGGCGCACCCCCTGCACAACCCACGCCGCGAGTCAGTAGGCACTCGGCATTGGAAGGAAAAGGAGACGCACGAACTGCACAACCCACGCCGCGAGTCAGCGGGGACACAGTGTTGGAAGAAACAAGGAGACGCACCTCCTGCACAACCCATGCCGCGAGTCAGTAGGCACCCGGCGTTGGAAGAAAAACACGCACAAACTGCATAGCCTAAGCCGCTAGTTAGTAGGTACTCGGCGTTGAACGAAGCAAGGAGACGCACATTCTGTAGAAACCACGCCGTGAGTTAGTGAGTATTCGGTGTTGGAAGAAACAAGTTGACGCACCCCCTGCACAACCCACGGCGCGAGTCAGTAGGCACTCGGCGTTGGAAGGAAAAGGAGACGCACCCCCTGCACAACCCACGGCGCGAGTCAGTAGGCACTCGGTGTTGGAAGAAAAAGGAGACGCACCAACTGCACAGCCCCAGCCGCGAGTCAGCAGGCACTCGGCGTTGGAAGAAAAAGGAGACGCACCCCCTGCATAGCCCAAGCCGCGAGTCAGTAGGCACTCGGCGTTGAAGGAAGCAAGGAGACGCACATTCTGCAGAAACCACGCCGCGAGTCAGTGAGTACTCGAATATTTGTCGCAGTAGCAATTGACGTGCCGGATAAAAGTCTGCTGCGTCCTATATGTCCACATTAGATGGAGGTGAGATTTTGTTCGATCTGCTAATCAATTCTCGCCTTCTGAACATGATCCAACATTTCAGCGTAATTATGGGAGATGTGCAGAAGGCTCTTACTTTCTATTGTCAAAGGTGAATCATGTTATGTCTTGTAAGCCTTCGTTGAAGATAGATAAAGATGACCTACGTCCTTTCGACATACAATTTCAATCATGATCAGATCAGTATCCTAGATAACGGGAATTGATGACCTACCATCTGGAAACGAATCATTTCTGAAGCACAATATTAGCAAAATGATGGAATATACCGCCAGTTTTGCATTAGCCTCCTTGAGGGTATGTGACAGACTCCCTCCGCCTGTCAAGGACTGATGCGAGATCATTATGCAGCCAAAATTTATGCATGAGGGACCCACCTGGTATTTATCAATTAATGTGGTCAGGAGCTGCTGTGTTTCTTCCGTCTTCCAGTTTAAGATCAGCCAATTAATCCAAACCTCCATTACCTCAGATGCGACGAAATCATCCAGAGTACGGAGGAGTTCAGGAAACGCCTCGCTGGCAACTGCGGAATCCTGCAGGTGCCCGACCCAATATTCCATAGCGTACAATGACCCCGCGTTGTCAGGAAACACGTCATGTCGGAAGGTCCCGTTCATGTGTTTCAGACAGTCAGCGGCGAGGGTGAAATGAGCCGCCGATGGGGGATCAATGAAGAGACCATAGGAGCGACTTCCGTCCACGAGGAAGTCGCGGAGTGATGTGTGATTAAGTTGAACTGGAGTAATGTCGTCGGCAGGTACATGAATGATCGACTGGATGAAGTTCAATGTGTGCAAGACATCCTCCACGCCGAGGCAAAGCAGATCCGCGAGCACGGTGATTGAAGGCTGTTCACGAGCGAGCATGAGTGTTGTGAGCACCCTGCGAAAATAGGGCATATCCGGAACGGCACCGAGGACCTGCACATATAGCGGATCGAGGCCGGCATGTAGGCTTAGCACACTCCTCAGCTTCTGCTGCGGAGGCGCCGCGCCGTCGGTAATAAAATCTACCAAAGTCGACGCGAAGACGAACATCCGTTCTGCCTTCTTCACGAGCGCCCTAATCTCTTCGATGGAAGGCCATGGCAGTGAGATGCCGAGCATCAGGCGCGGATTGTGCATGAGGATCTCGGAGAAGCGATGTTTCAGAAATGCCTCGATGTCGCGGGCAGCGTCGAAGTCTTCCAATGAAACCCTTGATGTGGTAGCCCCAGCTGTGTCGCCCGAAAACGCCTGGTTAATGTGTTCTTCACGACGGCTTGTTATGAGCCAGCGAAGTGGAAGCCCCCCGGCGCTGGCAGCGTCTGCCAGGATTCCGATAAAGTCCTGTACGGCCCGCTTGTCGTTACATTCGTCGAGAGCGTCAATCACGATGATGAGCGGCCGGGTGGACGAATGAGTAGCAGTTACGGATGCCAGGGGTCCCAAAACGAGCTTTTGAAGCTGGTTCGCGATGGATTGGTGGGGAATAGTAGGATCATCTTGGAGTGCCTTTTCGATGATAGCTTTTGTTTCCGGGATGGAGATGGTGATTTGGAACGAAAGGGTAGTGATAAACCGGGTAAACTCGCTGCGTCCTCCTGCTCCGCGTAGGAAGAAAAAGCTGGCTATCAACGTGCCGTCCCTTGCGCATAATTCCGCTACAGTCTGGGAAATCGCCGACTTTCCAAAACCTGCAGGACCGCTGAGCCAGACAATGGGCATCGCGTCAATTTGGTCTTTCCAGTTCCGAATCATGGCGATGATCCCTCCCCTCGTCCCCTCGAGACATCCGGATCTCGAGCCATTACTCTGATAACCAGCGTCTGGGACAACGAAGTTGGGATATAATCCGATGCCACCCATTCCTGGACACCACGAGTTTGAGAGGAATACCAGGGCACGAGAGACAGGGACTCATACCGAAATTTATGTTGTGATTGTTTGTACTAACATAATTACCACCAATGTTGGTCACGTTAGCGCCTGCTGAGGTGTCTACGGTGAGAAAGGTCCTCTATAGCACGATGAATAATTTAACATGAGCCCGGTAGAGCGCGATTCAGGTCGTTACGCACTGCATTCCAATTCTGTGCCTCCTGCCAGTTGCGCTCGTTATCCATTGTGCAGATCGCAGAGATCGCAGAGATAGGACTGATGCGCAGGAATGTCAAACTAAGAGCCTATGATTCACACTAAAGAGGTTCTGCTCACTTGATGATCGCGTTGGTTTGTGGTTTGACGTCGAAGTAGAGGATTCGTTGATGATAATCGATTGCAGAAGCAGTTGGCGCCCGTCACCGTTGTGGTAGTGTTCACGCCACGTGCGTCTATTACAGCACATCCAATTGTACAGTAAACCTAACGAACGCTTCTAGAAATCTACCTACGTCTCCCATCAGGCACATTCCAGCTGCGGCCCAATCTAAATGTTCCTCAAGAACTGCATGAATCATCATCGAGGGAAGGAGAAACCAGATATCATGACCTAGTTCTCTAGAGAAAGCACGAGCAACGCTTGTCTTAGAAGCACAATGGTATACATGTGGCGCAAGGATACCCTTCCGCCAATCTTTCTCTCCTAGTATCTTCCCGCTCCGATTGAGTCATACCAACCCTCTCTCAAATCTCTCCAATCTCAGCACCCCGGCCACCAGCTTGCCCCACTCCTTCCCCTAAGCACCAGGGACCAGTGCGCTGGGAAGCGAGTCAAAGTTTGGGAATAGACCTTCCACCGCCTGCTGGCGGCCATCGAAGCCCTGCGCTGCACGCTTAGCGGCCGCCTCGCCACGAGTGCAGAATAACCACATCATCGAATTACGAGGGGAAAGGGAAGCGCCCGGGGGTGCACCACTTCTGCCCGGGGGGGTCCGGAGTGTCGAGCCCTGTGCGAGGACCTCCTCAAGCGCGGACCCTTTCATCATCCACGAGATTGCCGCCAACCAGGGGATGCAAGGCGCGAATATCACCACACAAATGAGCAGCCACGCGAAGGGAACCTGCGCTCCCATACTCGGCTGCTAGAACGGGGGCCTGTTGAACGCCACGCTTGACTTCTAACCCGGATCGTCGAATGAGCTCGAATGCGGGACGGAGACCCCGCCGTCCTTGATGATGGCGCTGGGTGAGAGGGAGGTAAAAGTGTGGACGACGCGCTTCCCGATGCTCTCGCGGTCCTATCGGGAAGACCCATCCCTTTCCATGCGGAATCCCTGACCAGCGCCGCGTCCATCGCACATACATCCTTCAACTCCAGCAGATCCACCTCTCCGAGCGACATACGTGAGTCGAGCTTCACGTTCTTCGCTCCCAGCAAGGCATGCTGTTGATGGGCGGCGAGAGCACGGCGAAGAGGCGGAGAATGATGAACACCAGGTATGCTATGTGAGTTCTGAATCGAGGATAGAATGAGAAGGGGGACGTACGAGTATACGTAGGCTTGAGTGGGTAGAAGAAGATGATGGTCATGATCAGCGCGAGGGGGTGCGTCTGCCCGCACGTGGGCTCGGCATAGTCGTATGCGACGCCGAGCTGCCCTCATTCCCGTCCAGACTATCCGCGTGGATGAACTGCTCCATCCCCATGGCTTCTCGACCATCAGTCTCGCGCCCTTGATCTCCGCATGCACCGGGTTCGCGACGCTCGAGTTGGTAGAACATCCACAGCAGCCTCTGCTTGCTCATGGAAACAAGACAACTTGCTCAACAAGGGCAAGTTCCCGCCGAAGAAGGAGAAGTTGTAGTCCGCAGGGATCGTGCTTGGATTGATGAGGAATAGGTTCGTGATGATGGTGGGCATGAGTAGCGCCTGCTGGGATATGGACGACGAGTTTTGCGCCTTGATGATCGCCTCAATCGCTACGAAGTCGAGTTGGCCCTTCTCCCCTCTGTAAAACGGCTTCTCCGCTGCGTACAGTTTGGGACGCCATAGCTGGGTATGACGCGTGGTATGGTCCTGGGCGATTACGAGGAGTGAAGCGCGTCCTGGCTGGCTGGAGATGGGCACAACTGGGCCCACGCGCATCGGATGTCCTTCATATTGACGTCAGAGGGCAGTGCACCCTCCAGGGGATCATTCCACTGAGGCCCCTCGACGGGATGTATGGATCGAGGGTGTGCGTTGCTGGGCAGGTCCTTCACGTACACGATGGTAAACGGCTATTGCGTAGAGTGGAGGCCATCACGGAGGTCATGCAGCTCGGCGAGGCCAAGTCCTGTTCGAGATGAGGCCGTGGTTTCGTAGAGGACGTCGCGCTCGATCGTGAATGCGCGGTTTGCCTGCAAGCGCATAAGCAATTGAATGCGACAGAGAGAAATGGGGGAAAGCGTGCCTCGACGTGATTCTCTGTAAGCGTCATAAGATTACGTAAGGAAGCCTCCAGGATTTTTACTCTGCGACGTTGTTGATGATATCCTTGAACGATCCTTGAACGGGAAAAGGTGCTTGATGCTTGGCTTGGTGACTTGCACAGCGCTTGGTGACGAAGACAACATTGAAGGAGTTTAATGCAAGTCTAACGATGCCGGTCCGACCCGCCCTGACAGGCACCGGACGTGTAAGGCGGTGAATTGTTCAAGCTCGCTCGTCCTTGCTTGTCGTCGATTTCTACAGTCTTCACGAGAATTCTCACTGAAGATTCCCAGTCAATCTGAGGCCCCTGCTTCTCGTGGATCTGTTCACGTTCTAAACCATAGCATTGCCCAACTCATCCCCGGGCCGTCCGCCCCCCGCCAGTCTGATAAACGCATTTTTTGCCATGCCTCAAGCTACTGCTTAGATTATTGCATTCTTTCGGCGCCTCACTGTCTTATCTGGGTTCAAGTTTTGTTTTGGTACAAAGGCGATCGCGGACACGACACAACGGATATTCGGTCTCCCAAGTCCCTCTCGTCCCACGCTCGTACAAGTCGAACCGTGATGTCTAGCTTGGGGATATTCGACGCTGTGTCTACGATGCGTCTTGCGTCCCCTTCCGCTCCGCTCCTCCGCCTATGGCCACTCTTCGTCTCTACTGTAATACGATTTCCAATGCTTTATCCTCTCGCATATATTTATTCGGCGTGCATATCCCCATTCCAAAGCAATTCACCGATATACCGCCATCCAGGTGTTCCATGCGCCGGGGAGGCAGTCCGGACAACATCCACCTTCCTCAAAATCAGTACCGCTACGAATGGTTCTGCCATCGACGGGCTCCCCAAAACGGTGCTTACACGGACATGATCATGAATAACGAGAAATGGGTTGGAGCAGGGGTGCATAAGGATTATAAGGAGTTGCTGGTTAGGAATCGGGAGGCAGAGGCTAGAATGAGCTGATGATTCTCGTCTTCTTCTGCTTTCTCTGCTTTCTTCATCTTCTCATTTCTACACATCTGTGATCATACCATTCATCGGCTAGGCAAATACCACGCTTTCAAAAATTCAGCCCCATCATCCCCTCTTACTGCTGCTCGTACTTGCCTTGGTTCTCGCCTTCTATGTATCACATCGCATTCCGTATCCCCGGTCCACCCTCACCTCTCCATATTTCTTGCTCGCCCTCCTCCAATCGAAACCCCGCTAACATATTTCCTTTTCATCAG
Organism: Athelia psychrophila; assembly: GCA_001630335.1. Classification (NCBI taxonomy): domain Eukaryota; kingdom Fungi; phylum Basidiomycota; class Agaricomycetes; order Atheliales; family Atheliaceae; genus Athelia; species Athelia psychrophila. The sequence goes on from KV417701.1 coordinate 138,043, forward strand.
TTTTACCACCAATCCCTCTACAATAAGAGGCACATGTAGCTACAGGGCTATCACTCTTATGATATAGCAGGAGCACTCGATTATATGCCGCTGCGTCACGCATGAAATGCAGCGGTTCGGGCGAATCGTTGTGCGTGGTAGAATCCAACATATGGATGATAAATCTTACACTCTAGTCGACTTAGACTGGCGTTTTGTGTGATCGCTGAGGTGGCATAAATTCAATTTTGATCATGTGTATGTTTCGCGAGGCTGCAAGATTTGTCACCTCTTCGAAGGAAAAGCGAGCATTGGCAAGGGTGAATGCCACGCACATAATATAAATCGCAGTATACGAATACATTTCCGTCGTTGCACGTGTGACAGGAGCAATTCAACGAGAGCAGCTTGGAACCGTATTATCTTCTTCAAAAACGCTGGGCGCAGCACGTCAATCAATATATGTTCGACCAGCAGAGCACATGAGCGGCGCCCCCACCTAACAAACGATGCAAATAGGCTAGCACACCCAAGTGACATATCCAGGAAGACCGGAGCAATTTTAATTCATCGCGCACTGTAAGAGAGTATGGAGAGTAAAGTGCATTCGGCTAACACCAGCAAATGCGCCCAACAACGGAAACCCAAGAACATCGGGAAAGGGAAGGCGGAAGACCGTACAGCACAGGAAACGGAAAGGTAAGCTGGGAAGCCGCGACCGCGACCCTAATTGTATACCTGGGACAACGCCGACGGACAATACCTATCGCTCCCCTGCTCATACACATTCTCCCTCGTCCTTACCGCGACCATTCCGAATCCCCAACCCCTTTGCCCTCCAAATATCCAGCCGCCGCCGCCTCCGCCGCCTATCTTCACGCCCATGGCGCGGAAGACGACCGAGGTCATATCGTAGCGCGTGTCAAGAACGTCAAACCCGCGCTTGAAGTTGAAATGCGAGACGATGATGAGGTTGAGTTGATGTAGCGTTTGATGAGCCTCCGCGGGACCCTCCCTGTTCAGGTCCATGAGATGCTTGTTAATGATGCTGAAGATGAGCTGGAGGAAGGGCACGGCGATGGCATGGATGATGCTACGTAGCGACAAGGATGGATCAGTATAATATACCAGGTTAATGAAGGCAGAGAGAGGAAGGGAGACGCACTGAAAAGCAGCTTAAAACCCGCTGCGGATCCGCTGCCCACTAGATGACGCATTTGACAGCGTTTAGATGCGAATGTATGACGACGGTGTTGTTCGTCATAAGCCAAATCGACGCGAACCAGGGAATGCATGATGCGAACATGGCGGAACCAATGCGCGGCCACGCGAAGCACACCTGCGCCTATATGTCCGGCTGCTTGAACGACGCCTTGTTGAATGCCCCGCTAAATATATGGCTGAAGCTCGCCGTCCTTGATGATAGCGCCGGTTGATAGCTATTGACCGTAGCGCGCTTCCCGACGCTCGCGCAGTCCAAGCGCAAGAGCCCATACCTTCCTTTCTAAACATAATCGCCCAGCCAGCGCCGCGTACACCGCACACCCGCCCTTTAGCTCCGGTAGCTCCGCCTCTCCAACACATGCCGTGGTTCAAGCCTCACGCTCCTTTCTCCCAGCATATCATGTTGTTGATGGGTGGCAAGAGCACGGCGGGGAGCCAGAGCACGATGAGCACTAGGTAGGTGTGCGTAAGTTCTTAATCAAGGAGGGAACGAGAAGGGGGACGTACAGCCATAGACAGCCTTGAGTGTGCAAAAGAAGACGACGGGGATGATCTGCACGATCAGCTCGCGCGGGGGTTCGGCGTAATCCTACGCAAGCCTCGCCTTGGAGTCGGTCTCCTCCAGCCCGTCCTCGTTGAAGGACGCCCTCATGCCTCGCAGCTTCGTGTCCATCAGCCTCGCGCCAATCTCCACCTGCACCAGGCTCGCAACGCCCTAGAGTTCGTGGCGACATCCACGCCAGCGAGGCTCTCCCTCATCTACTTGCTCATGGAAGTAGGACAACCCGCCCAACAAGAGCAAGTTCCCGCCGAAGAATAAGAAGTTGTAGACAGCATCGGTGCCTGCTTGGATATGGACGACGAGTTCTGCACCTTGATGGTTGCCTCGATCGCAGCGATCTCCATGTGCTCCTTCGTCCCTCTGTACAACGGCTTCTCCGCCGCATACCGCTCGGAACGGCGTACCCGGGCAGGGTGCGTGATATGGTCCTGCGGAATCGGGAGGGGTGAAACGCCGACTCGCTGGCTGGGGATGGACACAACTGGACTTTCCGTCGGAAAGCACATCTTGATGTCCTCTACGTTGAGCTCAGAGGGTAACGCACCCTCCAGGTCGGCCTTGTGTCCTACTGCAGTTATAGCGTATGCGGATCAAGGGTGGGCGTTACCGGGCAGGTTCTTCGTGTGCACAACGACTAATGGTCAGCTTGAGGGTAGAGGGTGCCGCGAAGATCGTGCAGATTGGTGATGCCGGGTGTGACAGTTGGGGAAGCGGCCGGGGCTTTGACTGAGGACGTCGTGTTCGATCGCGAAGGAGAATGACATATGTGAGGTTTGCCTGTATGCATATGAGCAATGCGACAGAGAGAGATGGATGAGGGGAAGCGTACCCCGACGTGTTTCCTTGTGAAGGTCATGAAACTGCCAGGACTGCGAACCGAGATACAACCTCTGCGCGCTTGTTGATGATCTTCCTCCAATGGTACTCGGCTGTCTTAATGTCAGTCATTGGATGCAAAGAACCGGATAAAGCACTCACATGTTCACATTCATAAGTCCTACATCTCCCTAAGAAACCTAAGGAGATTCGGGGGGCGCTTGTTATCGAGCCCGAGGCTGGGACCGCACCAGTGAGCATGGGACCCGACTGGCAAAAGTCTTCACCAAGGCGCACAGGAGACTTGTAGGGTGATCAATGTATCGACCTGAATGGAATGAAACTTGTGCAGTGGCTACGCCTTTGCTGCGAGAGACCATCGTAGACCCGCGTCAACAAGAGCGAACAGTCACGGGAACATCCCGTGCTGGTACGCGTCGTTCATGCGTCGAGCCAGAGTCTCGCAAGTTGCGTCCGAAAACAGCGTCATATTGCAAGCAGCAGAGGAATTCGGACCGTCGAGCCACAATGACAACCGATGATGACTTCAAGAGATTCTATCTAAATATAGCACTCTCATCTCGAGCGCTGGTAAGATCGCGCGAGAAGCTCCGAGGATCTTGACACCGACCACACGGCGCACAGACTGCACTTATGTAGTCTTGACTCTCCCTGGAAATATACAGAGCGTGGCGCGTTAGAGTTGGTAGAACCCTTGTGGCTCGCAGTCTATCTTCCCTTGCGGATGACCTTCTTGCTTGTCATGTGAATCACCTTTTGGTGCGACGAGACGCAGAACAATATCGCCTCCAGTACAGATCTTCCTCCTGCAACCCACGGATCGCGCCAGAGTGGAAGCCGTCTCTTGAAGAGGGTGAAAGCAAGGACCCAAAACAAAAACAATATCATTTCTCCAACGCTCTCAATCATCCAAGCCTCTTCGTGCTTCACAACTCAGCCCTCACACCTCACATCAGCGTCGCCGCCAGCTCAGCCATACCCTCCTCAGCTCAGCCCTTTCGTCTGATCGAACTGATGCGAGAGCAATATCGTTGATCGGTCAGAATTGAAGAGGCATTGAGTGAGGCCGCTTACCCATCGCTGTAATTGGAGCTGCCGTTGCCTTTGTTCCGTCGCTGTTTCATTGCGACGAGCGACCTGTGGAGTACAAGGGTGAGCCAGCAGGTAGATGGGACAACGAGATACCATTGACTAACACGCTAGAGACGGTTCAAGGAACAATGCAGGGGTGAAGATCATCGAAATGTGCGAGGAGTTGATCGCGTACCCACTTGAGAATGCAACAGAAATGAGTTAGTATATAAACATAGGTATTCGTTGGATGATTTAAAACATACATTCTGAAAAAAGCGCGTTGTACGTGGCTGTCAGATCTGAAAGGTAGGACAAACACCGTGAACATACAATCTAGGGAAGAAGGATGGTCAGAGTCAACTCGTCAACAAGCGGGAAAAGGCCAAACAATCTATTAATTCGCAGAACGATAGTGCGATCAAGTGTTCCCGCGTCAGTAAACGAGTAATGCATGGCACTGTGTGTTGAAGAGGAGCTTGTAGGTTGGATATAGCGAGGAAGTCTAAGCTGATTGACCTCTG